>JAOPUL010002510.1:34782029-34792528 GCA_027564515.1 Octopus rubescens
TTGGGGTTTGTGCAATATAGAGAGTGGACATGGATATGGTGGTTCGGAGAATGGTTAGGGTAGTGGTAAATTTTTGAAGTATGGGACAGTATAAGAAATGAACAGGAGAAGGAAAATGTTTTCATTCCAGTGTACATATGTACACCCCTCCCCCAGAGTGGCCATTTATATCTCCACTTGTGTGTGGTGTGTGAGAGCATGAGAGTATGGGTATAACAGAGAAAGTGTGTGTGTGTATGTGTGAGTGATTGCATGTTCATGCAAGCAAGCATGAGCACCCTCTAAGCTAAATTAGACTCCATGAAAGGTTTTTGAATGGCCAAGTGGACAGGGGGGGGAGAGAAAATCATTATTTAGCCTCAGGTCAGCCTTGATCCAGTGGACCTGTGATCAAAGGCATGGCAAGTCTTGACCATCTGGGAGTCTATATATCAGGGACTAACGACATTGTTCAATGACTGTGTTCTTGCTTTGTTAAGATGGTAGGATGTGATATGAGAGAGATTTAGCTGCCATTTTTAACAGGTCAAGAAACAATGTTGATGCTCCCACATTGGCCAATGATATGGATGGTGAAAGATGTTTGGAGTGGAGTCTTCGGAATTTTACTAATTTTACAGAAGTGTATGTGTATACATATACATACGTGCACACAAGGCTGTGAAACAGAATTGAAACAGCAAAGGCTGGAAGTCATTGGAAGATATACTCTGATGGGCTAGATTATATTCTCTCTCCTCCTCTCTCAAAGTGTGTTTGTATACACTACACAGAAGAATATATGTATGTATGTAAGTATACAGTGAGAGAGAATGAGAGAAATAGGTGTATTTGAGTGTACAAATGAGAGAAAGAATTTATTCTAGAGGGTTTATCTATAAGTATATGTATAATACACACATACACACACACATGCATATGTATGCATGTATACACATACAATGCAAATATATACACATAAACAGTTTTCAAATACATGTACACACACAGCATTTTTTCGAAAGTTCTTTCTTCTTTCATGTAGTACAGTGTAACACTATAAACATCATAGCTTTGGTTATGAAGAGAAAAGGTCAAAGGTGACCCCATCTAATACATGCTTGTCCTACTCAGGATACTGCTTTCAAGTTGGCCAGGTGAGCCAATAACGACCTGAAGATATCTCATTAGGATGAAAGAATGAAATACAAAAATAGTGAAAAAAAAAATGAAAATAAAAATAAAAATGTGGGAAAAAAAAAAAATGATGGTACATGAGGTGAAAAGAGGATGTCAGGGTTGGGGTATCAGAGTTTAATGGTTGCAATGAATAGGTTGAATTAATCTAACTGGAACACTGAATGATATCCCTCCCTCCACAGGGGAACATCACATTACTATAGACAGATTTTTGTATCCATTCGCGCATGCTTGCACGCACTCATTCATTCATTCATTCATTCATTCATTCATTCATTCATTCATACACACACACAAAAACACACACACACACACACACACACACACACTGATACAAAGTATGACTTATTTTTCTGTATCCACATCACACAAAATACTGAACATTTCTCTAACCTACTTTTTAGTTTAGATGCTTATGCATGTATCAAGTATATCACCTTTTCTTTTATATATATGTATGTCTATGTATGTTACGTGTGTGTGTGTGTGTGTGTGTGTGTGTGTGTGTGTGTGTGCATATATATAAACACATGAGAGCATATATGTGTATACATAATTATACCATATGAACTCAAGTTTTGTATTATCCATAAAAGGCTTATATTTATCAATGGCGAATCGAAATTGCTTTCCTTAGGTTCATTTTGCAGGGGATTCAAAAGAAAGGTTAGAGCTATAAAAGGTATCCCTTGAATGTACCTAAGCTCATCGTCATCACAAGCATGCAAAAAAGAAAAAAAAAAAGAAAAAAAGATTGGAAGTTAAAATCATGAGGATAGCGATGATAATGGACACTCATTGTAGGTTTTAAGTTGTTGTTGAGCCCCACACTTCATCCTGCAGACATAAAAATTAAATATGTTCCAGCTATGACCATCTGTTTTTTTTTTGGGGGGGGGGTGTATATCGAAGCCCACAATCTCTGTGACCTTCTGTTCTAAGATGGTAGGGTGTAATATGGAGAATTGGCTGTTTTTTTCTAGCAGCTTGAACAGCCACAGAAATACTCACTGACTGTGGCAAAAGTTGATTGGGCCAGAGATACAGCATTTTTTCATGGATATATGCCCCTACTACATATATTATATACATACCTTATATATTTCACATCATTGGGGAAATCTGTGGTTGTCCATCCTGCTAGAAAATGCTGCTAAATCTTCCCTAAATAACAGTGGATTGTCTCTTAGAAAACATCATGTGGTACTGGAATTCCTTACATTTACATATGAGACAAGATGGTCACAGCTGGTGTGCTATTGATTAAAGGTCAGCTTGATCATGACTGACCTGGGGCTAAACAACAACAGATAACACCACTCCCATATACACACATACACAAAAGCTTCCCATTCACAATTATTAACCCTTTAATGCCTTATTGAAGTGGTGTAGGTAAGATGTATATAACATTTAATAAAATCCTGCAAGCAGTGTTTGTATTTGCATGCATATGTTTGCATACATGCATGTGAGTAATCATGCACACATGTAGTATGAATCTTTACCATTTGTTTTTTTGGGGGTGGGGTTTGTTTGTTTGTTTTTTACTCAGCTCTTATAATAATGATAAAGGCCAAGTGACCTGGAAAACCAGTCTGAAGCTCTTTCAACCTGATTTAATCAACCATATCGAGAGAGAGAGAGAGAGAGAGAGAGAGATCTTTCTACATTTCTCTATGCTTTCAGGTAATTCTCTCCTCTCATCCCACCACTCTATGCCCTTTGTTTTTTACTTCACCCTCCAACTATTTTCCCCTCCCCTTTACTACAACACTGCTACCACACCATCACCACCATGACAACATGATTTAAGCAGTGTGTATGTATTGGAACCCAAATCTCAACTTAACCTATGTAATCATCTGTGAAACATACACATACATCTCTCTCTCTCTCACACACACACACACACACACACACACACACATATTGTTTTTGCTTGCATCAGCCACTTGACTGAGCTCATGCTGGAGCACTATTTTAAAGGGATTTGATTGATTATATTGACCCCAGTTCTTGTGTACTCCTATCCTGATCCACATTTTATCAATCTCTATTCATCAATTCACTATTTTTCAGGACATAACAGGACACAAACAACATTGGTTTTATAGACTGTAACACAAAAAATACACTTTTCACACACAAACACAAATATACAACATACTTCTTAATTATTATACTAGCTAAAATTCTATTCTTCATAACTATTTCCATAAGTAAAAAGCCTCAAAAATATGTCAATTGATCAGAATAGTCTCAAGTATAAGTTACACTAATACCATTCAATAAAACTGAAAACATATCCATAATGCTGACAACACCTATTGAGGAAGAAACATAGCTGTCCATTTGTCTCCAGACAGATTTATTTCCTTAATGGTATGTGTTTTAGAAAATTCTCAAGATTATCTCCTCTTCTCAATTGTTCTACCATCCCTGGAAGTGGGGTTAATTTCAATAAATCAAGAATCTATTTTGTATGATATTTAATATACCTTTAATTGTCTTTGTTGCTTCAAATATAAGCCATTGGCCACTCTGAATTATTTATCTTAGCTCATTTGCATTTAATTAATGTGTGTATGTGTAATTGCAATTTTAATTACAATCTAATTCCTGTTGGATACAGACCATTAATAACAACAATAAATAATACTATTTATTTATTCATTTTTATCATAGTCTAAGTGGCTGGGTATTCTACACACACTTCAACTCTTATTATGATTCTCAAGCAAACTCACTTTGATACTGCCTTCTACTGACAAAGCCAGTTCTTTTGAATTTCAGGTATAGTTTAGCCATCACAGTTTCTTTGCTGATACAATTTATCAAGGAGACATGCAATGGATTCAAACAAACTCAGGAGTTGGTGAGGCCTCATGATTGTGAATCATACCTGTTAACCATTTAGCTATGTCTGTACACACCTTGGCTCAGACAATTGTAGTGGTTAATGTTTTACTATCTCATTTCTTTTTTAAGTATTTCACCTGGAGTCCATCCTTCTTTTCTTATACAAGTGAGAGAAAAAAAAAGCAGAGGGTATAAGTGTAAGGCAACAGGGGGTAAAAGCCAAAGTAGGGATGAGCTGTTTTAGTGTGGCTCATAAATAAGACATAAATAGTGAATGGTTTATAACAAAACTAAATAAATAGAAACAGGGGCTAGTCAGGATATTTGTACCTGGTGTTCAAAGTTTGGGTCTTCTGTGTTGTATGTCATCCTTTGACCATAAACACAACCACCACCATCAACGACACCACCTGCTACTTTTACAGGAGTGGGGGCTAGTAATAGGGTGAGGCTAGGTAAGTGCCACTGTTTTAACAGGTACTGATCCTAAATTTTCTGTAGATCAGTGAACAATGGAAAGAAATAAAGAGGCAAGAGATAAAAATGAAAATACAGGTAAAAAATCCCAAAAAACTAAACACATACCTGTACAAGAAATAAACAAGTAAATAAGGTTTTTCTGGTTGTAAGAAACCAAAACAAAGATAACATAAAGGTAGGATGATGAGGTGGAAAAGGGACCAGAAGGGGGTAAAATGGGGGTGGATGTTTTGTTGTAGGTTGTTGAAAAATGTGTTGTTTTTTTTTAAAACTAAAAAAAAATGGAAAAAAGGTGTGAAAAGAAGTGGTGGGAGTGATGATGATGATGGTGGTGGTGGTGGAGAGTGACTGGCTTGCTCCCCACCCTCTTCAGCCATCTAAACAAAACAGTTATTTACTAACTGACAAGTCCCCACCACAATCATTTACCTGCTCAACCCATGAAGTACCCCACCCTCTCTCTCTCCCCTCCTTCATTGGTTGATGAACAGCTGGATCAACAACCACAGAAAATAAGCTTTAAAACAAATAAACAAAAATTAAAAAACAAATCACACACCAAAAAATCCCCCTTGACACTGGAGGTCCACTAAGAAGGTAAGGGAGTAGAGTGTGAAAAACAAAAAACAAAAAACGAAAAAAGAAGGGTGGTTGTTTTAGAAGAGGTGGCAGAGAGGGTATACATAAATTGATTGTATGTGTCAGTTCAGTGGCTTTATTGTTTTATGGTTGGAGTATTTTAAATGTCCCCTCACCACTAGAATTAACTTTTTTTTTAATCAATATCCAGAGTAAGGGTCATTTATTCAGTTCACAAAGACCCTAGCCACAGACCTTATCAACACCCTTATGTTTAAATTATGCAGAGAGAGAGAGAGAGAGAGAGAGAGAGGTCTAACTCTTTAAAAACCATAAAATGAGAAATCACACCAATCATGACTAAATCTCTCTTTACCACTAACTAACTAATGAGTGTCTCTACATGGCCACTTGAGCTGCTAGAAATAGCAGCCAAATCTCTCCTAAATCACACACTCTACTGGGTTAAAATGAAAAAGAACATCAAATAAAGCAGTCTTAAGTCCTAGATATCCCTAAAAAAAAATCACGATGGTTAAGGTTTAAATGCTTTGATCACAGGGGTAATCAATAAAGGTTGACCTGAGGCTTAAACCACATCAACAATATTTCTCTGAATGAAATATTTAAACATTGACATGTCAGTGGAGACACACCCATCCCTTTATCCAAATGAGGCTTTCATATGAATAAATTAAGCAAAATAACCAAATACATTGAATTAACTGTCACTAAAACTTTAAATATTGTTTGAAAGCACTGTTTTGCTTGTTCTTTATTGAAACTTAGCCAAGAAACTTTCAAAATATCAAAATGAAGATCTTGAAATGCGATTGTTTTATAAAAATAATGATTAGAAGATGATAAGGCTGACCTATGGGTTTGCTATTTATATGCTAGAAACATGAAAAGGAGTTGATCCCTTCAAGTGTAGATATAATTTAATGTATTTGATTTTAGATTCAGATATTTTTATAGAATTTTAAATACTTACAACACTCTTAACCTTTTCATATCTCATCGTGATAACTGTATCTTTTTTTTAAAGTAATAGCATTAGTTGCTGTTGAACATCATATGAACCTTGATCAAGCAAACCTATGATCAAAGTGTTCTAGCTGTGATAGTATTTATTGATATGTAAGGGATTACATTATCTAATATATCTTTTCATTATTTAAGATGGTAGGGATAAATCTGAGGGATATCTGGCAGTTATTTCTATCAGATTCAGTGACTATGTAGAAGATCCCTTATTAAACCAAACATCAGTAAAGTTAATTTCTGAACTCTCCAAGTAAGAAAGAGAGATCATACAAGGTGAACGAGGTTAAAATCTGCATACATGCATGCACACATAAACACACACACCAAGTGGTCTCATGTAGGAGCAAGCTCCTAAAAGGTCTGTAATACAAATTCTAATAGCCATGGTCATTCTTTCACTTGCTGCACTAATACTCCATGGAAAGGTATAACTATCACAAAACAACGTCCTTATTCCCAGACGCTAATAAAAAAAAAAATCAATCAGTTATAGGTAGTCAGATACACACACACATGTAAATATATGCAAGTATGTTACACTATCAAATACAATGTAATATTCACTCTTGGTAACTAAAAATTACTTTACTCTCTTTACACTTGTGTACCTATAATTTTTCCCTTGATGTTATACATGAGTAAATATCGAATGTATATATGCAATGATACATAAGTAAGCAAATACCTGAATGCGTGTGTGTTTGTGAATAAGAAAATATGCATCAATTCATATACATGTATGAATATATGTGTGTGTGTGTATGTATATATATATTTATTATACACAGACACACACTTACTCACATGTAAAGAGGAGATGATACACAAGCATATAGATACACAGAGACATGCATATATGTATATATCACAGACACATACACAACATTGCTGACACATGGAAAAATCACACATACACATCTCTATCACAATTATTTAATGAAGTCCAAACTTCATTAAGCTTGAGCTAGTTACTTATCCTATCTACAAATTATGTACTATACACTTCTTTCAAAAGCAATTGACAAAATTATGTGCGAAACATGTCAACCACATAGCCTTGCTAAACATAACCAGTGTGTGTTGTTTATCTACAGCTAATCTTCATCCCCATCACCTCCTCCACTGCCCTCTTTCTCCTCTCTTCTCCTGGAGATGAGAGACAAGAGACACATTCAGCAGTGAAATCAGTAATGATAAGATCTGTTAATTACATAGCGGCATTGATAATGTGAAATAAGACAAATACATTGAGTCACTTCTCTTTGAAGTGTTGCAAAAGCTCAAGAGAAGAAGTCGCCCAATTTTCAAAATGATATATAGATCAGTTGATCTTGGATCAGATAGATCTCGGATTAATCCAGATCTAAGAGAATATTTTTAGCTAAGATCCGATTTTGAACAGGAACGAGAAGAAAATATAAGTACGACAGAAGCTATATTTCCAAAATTGCGATTATCTATTTAAAATCTAGATATATAAGTATGCGGAAAAAGTAAATGTATATTAAAGAAAAGCAAAACAAAACAAATAAAAAGACACATCAAAGGAAAGTTATAAAAGCAAGTCATTATTTTGACATATCTTCTGTTAATGATGGAGTAGATTTGTTTTTGTTTAATCCTATATATATATATATATATGTATGTATGAGTGTGTATACATAAATACACAGATTTATATTAGGAAAGATATATAAGTATGTAAAGAGAATTAAAAGGAACCTGTATTAAATACATATACAGCACTCTACATAACACATACACACAATGGAATACATACAATGCAACTATGAACAGGTTTCTAAGACTGCTTACTTTGAAAGAAGTGGGTAACAGAATACCTGCTTTAACTTGTACATCAAAGATATTACTTATTCTTAGTATAAAGAAGAGCCAGGTAGACATGTAAATCCATCCATTCTGTTATCCACCCAACCTACACTGTTATTACAAACACTGTAACCACCGACACATTAGCATGACAATAATTTTCCACGAGGAGAGAAACAAACATAAGCTGATAAATATCAACATTCTCAGTGATTGACAATGATGGCTGGAGCATTCCTAAGAGGACTTTAACTTCTCAGTTCTGATAAAAGTACAGCAAACATTATTAAAGTCCTACATATCTGATATAAAGACCCCCTTTAGTTACGAATGACCAGGTGATTGCACCTAGAGAGTTCTCCTCCAAGGCACAAGTCTGGGAAAGGTTGTTTGTAGAAAACCAGCAGTCACCCATGCATACCAGTCTCCTTTCTCCACACCACCTATGTTGTCCAAGGGAAAAGCAAAGGCCGATACAGCTTGACACGTGTGATATCGCAACTCTTTTCTACAGCTGAGTGAACTGGAGCAACGTGAAACAAAGTGTCTTGCTCAAGAACACAACACAGCCCAGTCCGGGAATCAAACTCACAACTGTAAGCTCAATGCTCTAACCACTGAGCCATGTGCCTTCACTATCTCATATTATGAAGATTAAAAAATATGTAAAGATCTAACATCTTGTCTTTTCTGTTCAAGTAAAAAAACAAATCTCACCTCTGATGCCTATATTCCACAGTGGTAGCATGTGAAAGAAATTTCCTCAGGAGGAATGCACACAAGAACGCTGTACCACTATAGAATCAAAGAGAGGGTGGATTCACCTAGTTTTATCATCATCACCATTTAGCATTCATTTTCCATGCTGGCATGGGTTAGATGGTTTGACTGGAAACTGGCAAGCCAGGGAGCTGCGCCAGACTCCAGTCCGTTTTGGCTTGGTTTCTATGGCTGGATGCCCTTCCTAACACCAAACACTCCAGAGAGTGTACCGGCAATGTATCACCGGCATGGGTCTTTTTATGAATGTTTTTAACATGACATCCGGCACGAGTGTTTTTAACGTGTCACTGGCACAAGTGTTTTTAACATGTCACTGGTACTGGCCATGATTTGAATCCACTAAGAATGCCAACAGTCTCAGTCACTAGTCATTGCCTCTGTGAAACTCAACATCTGAAGATCATGTTTCATCACCTCATCTGCTTATTTGGTCACCCAGGTAACAGAAGCTATCTACTACTTATAGATGTCCCCTGGGCATTTGACAGAGTCTATTCTTTGTACATTCCTAGTGTTTATTGTACCCACAAATCTGCCACACACAAAGACTACTTTTCCTGTTAATCGACCCGTGATACCGCTGCACTTCTTATGTATACATAGCCTGCATTGGGTACACCTTATGGAGTTTCTACCTATAATATATGTATATATATATGTGTGTGTGTGTGTGTGTGTGTGTGTGTGTATTTATTATGTGAGTTAAGGGTAAAACCCAACTGTAATCTTGAAGGAAGCACATCCACTAAGGCGAATAATGGAGTTGAATAAAATAGAAGATGAAAATGGATGGTATTTGGTATTATTTATTCTCCATTACAAACTTTATTGGATAATGAAACATTTGAAATGGAAAATAAATAATACCAAACACCATCCATTTTCATCTTCTATTTTATATTATATATAAATATATATATATATATATATAAGCATGCATACATATGTGTTTGTGTGTGTGTGTGTGTGTGTGTGTGTGTGTACATAATCATATCTTTATCTAAAGCTGAAAATAATATTTATGCCTCCTAGAGATGCTTCAAAAAGAAAACAAAAAAAAAGAAAATAACCGACAAAAACAATATCACCAAGTATTTGTGTCTTTTGCTTTATTATTGCCTTCACTTAAAATCTCTCTGTTCCCTCTCTTCTTTCTCTCTTTCTTCTTCACTATCTCTTCTCTCCCTGTAGCATTCATATACTGGCTTTAAGCTGGAGTTGACTAAGAAGAAATGCCAGTTAAGATTTAAACCTTTTGTTTTTTTTTAATTATTACCCTTGCCTGACTTTGTCAATTATTATTATTTCTTAACTTCTCCCTTGAGGCTTGCTGATTTGTGTTTTTGACCCATTACAACTCTATAAGAAACTGAAAATAGAGGCTTAAAGTCTTGTTGTTTGTGTTTCATCATATTATATTTGTTTTCTCTTGCTCATTATAACATGTGTACTCTTCTGAAAGACTAAGTTTGGTTTTCTTATAGAAAATTCTTATGTTGGAATATATTTTTTTTTATCTTTTACTTGTTTCAGTCATTAGACTGCGACCATGCTGGGGCACCGCCTTGAAATTTTAGTCAAATGAATCGACCCCCAGTATTTATTTTTGCAAGCCTGGTACTTACTCTATCGATTCTTTTGTCGAACCACTAAGTTATAGGGACGTAAACTAACCAACACCGGTTGTCAAGCGGTGGTTGGGGACAAACACACATAGATATATACATACATACATATAT
>JAOPUL010002510.1:35208754-35221216 GCA_027564515.1 Octopus rubescens
ATTTTATGTTTCTCCTAGTTTCAGGCAGCATATTGGCTTTCAATTTAAGGTGTTTGTTATAGAATATAAAAAAAATGATAAGGAGGTATACCTCCACATATACATATTTCTTACTGGCCAAATACAGTGGTATGCAAAATAATATAGTAAGAAAAATGAAAAAAAGTAAATAGATTAACCATAGGTATGATTAAAGGAAACATCTTAAGAATGTTGAACAAGGTATGTCATTTGTTTAGCTACTGATTTCCCATGTGTCTCATTCTGTGGCCAAAGATTGTTCCGTAAAATAGGTTAATCTTTCAGTTGCAACAACGACGCATTGTAAAATTCCGTGTCAATCTAAAATCAATCTTTACAACTTCCATTGATACGAACAGATTTGTGAAGTAAATTTTGTCGAAGCATTGAAACTTTCGTTGGCGAACGTATATGAATATAGCAATACTGAAATGTTAGCATGTAAGAAAACGAATATTATTGTAACAATTATTATCATCATCATCATCGTCGTCATCATCGTCATCATCATCATAATCATCACCATCATCATCATCGTCGTCGTCGTCGTCGTCGTCGTCGTCGTCGTCGTCGTCATTGTGGTTGTTGTTGTTGTCGGTTTGATACATGTTTGCTTACAGTTCATAATGCACCTGTTAATATAGACACAACTTTTACATTTTTCATCATCCAAGTACTCGACATTTCAAATTTAAAGGGTTGTATGTTTTTGTTGTTGTTCGTCCTCTTTCTTTACGATCTTAGAATCAAAAGAACATGCTGGGTCAATTATTAAGGAACCTAGCTTTTCCTTCGCTATTAATGTTATGTCTGGTCTATTACTTTCTAGTTTCTTGTCCGTTCGAATAGGAAAGTCCCACAATATATTGCATATTTCTCACTCCACTCCAGCAATTTTTCGACCCATGATTATACCACGTGTCTCCAGCTTCAAAACCCTCATTTCTGAAAAAAGCTTCCAGTTTAAAACTTTTATCACTTGATCATGTTTGCATTTCTTGTACTCTTCAGGTCACAACTGTGGACACTCTGAAGTAATGTGTGCCACCTAATCGTTCCGAATTCCACAGACTAGATTTTTCTGACACATTCTTCCCATAGACATTTCCCTTCAAGTGGTTTGTTTTTTATCGCTTGGTCTTGAGATACTATA
Organism: Octopus rubescens; assembly: GCA_027564515.1. Taxonomy (NCBI): domain Eukaryota; kingdom Metazoa; phylum Mollusca; class Cephalopoda; order Octopoda; family Octopodidae; genus Octopus; species Octopus rubescens. The sequence goes on from JAOPUL010002510.1 coordinate 35,209,929, forward strand.
ATTAGGCTCACTGTTTCTTTTTTATTTTAACCAAGCCCATGTTTTTGTTACATATATCTCCACAGTGGTTTTCCAAAATTTGCCATGTAAGGGTTTAACTTCAATCTGTCTAACATGCGCTCTTTGAATTTCATTATTGTATTTTCGTTCTATTAGGCACTTTATCAACTGTTCCTTATTCCGTGCCTATAGTAGTTTCTCTCTGATGTTCCCTAAATTTTCGAGTATGATTTTTTCTTCCATCTGTATACACCCTGTCACAGCAATTAGGCCTCTTCCATTCTGGTTTCTTTTTAAGTAGAGCTGGTTGGTATCAACTTTCGGAACATTTCTAGAAGCTCCTTCTCTTCGTTATTTAAATCATGTGCAGCATTTTTTGTCATTTGTCCAACTAGATCGTTTTCACAATATACTTCATGAGTACTATCATAGTTATTTCCTACTGTTTTTATATTCTTCATCTCTTACCCTTTCATTGCCACTTTCATTTATTGCTGTTTCAGTCACTTCCTACTCTCAATGTTTTATTATTCAAGGAAAACCTCCTAACGTCTAAAGAAGTCAGCCTGTCCTGCCCATGCTGGGGCGTACACATCGGGTAGTCCGAAAGAACCACCTTCCATATTGATCACATCCAAAACCACCAACCTTCTTCAAAGGTCGATGAAGACCGTCCGTATATTGGGATCCAGTACTCTTCTAAACAGCAATGCTACACCGCCTCCCATTCCAAGCCGACTGAGAGATACGTAGATCTCAAAATCATACAAGATGGGGGTCTGATCGCCTGTGTCGGAAATCTTGGTGTAACTGATTGCCGGCACATCCTTAGCTAGTGTCCTAAGATCGTTGAGCAGGCGACTCTGCTTCCGGGCGATCACAGGCACCGAGCACTTATACAATCTACCATAATCATCGCCATACCGGCCGGAACGTTTTGAGGGAGAGAACAGTAGTGGGGCTACGTACCAAGCCGGTGCTGTTGGCGGTCGGATGGTGCGGCGTCCAGATCTTGTTGTGGTTTCTCTGGGAACCAATTAAAAAGTAATTTAGTGCATTTTGCATTGGGCGTTCCCCCATTGTGGGTGGAATACCTCCCTAACGTTTCTATACGTTGTTAGTGGCATACGCACTAACAACAGCGCTTCCGGCACTTTGAGTGACTGAATATGGGGAATCAAACCCCCCACACACATCTTCTCTCAATATCCTTATTTTGAGCTATGAGGACCATCAAATATTTGTTGGCTATCCTCAATAGCACAAAATTGGGAACCTCTGCTGTTGTACGTTCTTCGGAAAGCTTTCTAGGGTGGGGGGGGTGATATGATGGTGTTTATTGTTCTGGTAGTAGTGGCTTTAGATGCGTTCATGGTTGTGGAGCTCGTGATGTTGGTGTTGTTGTCTGAGTGACTGTGTTTGTGATGTGCGCATTTTTTGTGTCTTCCGATGTATGTGTTGATGTGAGAGCGGCTGTTTTCCTCAGGTGTCTTCTTTTTATTTGTTCGGACTTTTGTATTACCTTCTCATTTGCCCCTTGATATGTTTCGGAACCGGTGAAATACGCTCCAAATGAGAGTGGTTTGTTGTCCGTCTTTGTGTGGATGTCTATGTGTGAGTGTGTGTTTGAGAGAGGGGGAGATGGAGAATTGGGTTGACAGGCGCTCTGGGTGGGTCTTTTCACTTCTTCATTTCTGTTGCTGCTAGATTTGCTGTCTCAGCTACTTTCATTGGAAACGTATCTGGCTATCTACCTGGTTTCGCAGCCACTATTGTAGTTATTGGCGCTGCTGTCGTGGGTCCAGGTGACGGCAACATTGGTTTTCCGGCAGCATGCCTGACAGGTTCTTGCTGTTGTTGAGGATGTGTCCTAAGAAGTGGAGGTGGCCTCGTGTCTCTTAACCTTTGGAGGTAGAAGGCGCTAGGTTGGCCTGAGGCCACAAAATTTCGGATTTATGCTACATGCCTTCACGATGACTCGAAGTTGCACTCCGTAGGCCAGCTGTATAATGTCCGGCCTTTTCGCCTTGTTTTCTGTCTTCACATGAAGCAAGATTTATATATTAAACCGGAACAGCTGTCTCTGCTGCTCCGCCTGACATTGTCGCCGGTTCTTCCAAATCGACGCACGCCACAATCCACCAGCCATTTACACATAGCGAAAAACCCGATATCCTTAGTCTGGCGGCTCTGTTAGAAAGCTGCGGTGGGTACACAATAAACTACTCTCTCCAAAATGCCGATAATGAATGTTTTGTACAAAAAACCTCAATTTGGATGAGGGCCTCGATATTGGCAAAGCTTCGTTCTCTCTGCAAGTGAGCCATATCCTCCAAAATGACTTTCAAGTCTTTCTCAACTTGAATAATTGCGGCCGGTTCCGTTCGCCAGCTGTTCCGCGAGACACACCTGTATAATACTGTTTTCTTATCACCTTCGTGTTTTATAAACTTTGGCAAGAGTACCGCTGTCTCACTTCGCTGAAATTTGATAATTGTTTTGGCTTGAAGCAGTTCATTAATTCTCCCATTCAGTGCTATCCAAAACATTTCTGTTTTTGCGCTAGCCACGCAAGAAAAGCTTTTGATATTGCTGTTTTTGGCGTCATTACATTCTTCGCTGGTGTTATTATAGTTGTTCAAATATTCTAGGTTGCTTATGTCTTTCACCGCGTTGCTGTATTCTTTTTGTTTCAATAATATTTGTTGTTGTAGGGGCGGTAGTGTTGGTGGGGATGGCGTTGTAGTTGTTTTCAATGTCCGCTGTATAAATCCGTGCTACTACTAATAGTTATGGCACAGCCACTACTGAGTGTACGTGCTCTTTTTAACACTTCATATTGTTGTTGTTGTTGTTGTTTTGTAATTGTTGTTTTGGGCACCTTTTTGCCACTGACACCACTCATAGATTTGAAGCGGAATAAGCGACGGAAGAGGAAGAAAGTCTTCGTCTAAGGTAAGGCTGGTGAGAGGGCGGAGCTTACACTCGGTGCTACTACAATGGCAGTTGAATAATCTATCATGTGTGTATGTTTTATTTTTTAAACAAAAAAGTAGTACATAAATGATAACAAATGGGTGAAAAACAATAGTTTTAGAAAGAATTTCCTCCGTGCGTTCACAAGCAGGAACGTCGAATTCCGCATCAATTAATAATAATAATAATAATAATAATAATAATAATAATAATACTAATAATAATAATAATAGTAATAAGGGATACTAGAAGCAGGCGAAATAAAGCACGAGGAAATGAAACAAATTACAAGTAGGGAATATACAAGGAGAGTTAGAAAATTACTACAAACAAAGCTGAATGCAAGTAACCTAATCGAAGCAATAAATACAAGAGCAATACTTATAGTAAGATATGGAGTAAGGATTGTAGACTAGACCAAAAATGACATCCACAAGCTTGACAGAAAAACGAGAAAATTGTTAAAAATACATTGAGCACAGCACCCGAAAGCTGATACCAACCGGCGATACTTAAAGAGAAACCAGGGTGGAAGAGGCCCAATTGCCGTGGAAGGGTGTACACAGATGGAGAGAAAAAGCATGCTTCAATATCTGGAGAACAGCACAGAAAAACTATTAAAGGCTGTGAATAAGGAACAGGTGATGAACAGCAAAATAGTAGAAAAAGACAAGCATGAAATTCAAAGAGAGCACGCTAGAGAGATTGAGGAGAAACCCTCATATGGTCAATTTTGGAAAGCCAATGAGGAAGTATGTGGAACAATAAACTGGGATTGGTTAAAAAAGAGGCAATTAAAAAAAGAAACAGAGAGCCTTATTATAGCAACCCAAGTTCAGGCAATAAAAACAATCAACTTGAGGAAAAACATATATGGAAAGAACGTGTCTGAAAAATGTAGTGTCTGTGGAACTTGGAACGAGACATTGGCAGACATTGTTGCAGCTTGTCCCAAGTTGTCACAAGAAGAATATAAGACATGGAGACATGACCGAGTTGTTAAAGTTCTACACTGGAAACTCTGCCAGAAATTGGGATTTGAAGCTGGAGACAAGTGGTATAACCATCGAGTCGAGAGAGTGCTGGAGTCTGAGAAATGTAGGATATTGTGGGACATCCCTATCCAAACAGACAATAAACTGGAAAGCAATAGACTAGATATTACGGTAATAGACAAGAAAGAACGAAACTGCCTACTGATTGACCCAACATGCCCATTCGACCCTAGTATCATAAAGAAAGAGAAGGAAAAAGAAAAAAATTACAACCCCCTAAAGTTTGAAATTGCGAGAATATGAGAATTGCGAGAAATTGCGAGAATGAAAACAGTAAAGTTTGTGCCTATAATAATAGGTGCATTGGGAACTGTCAGCAAAGATATTGACAAATGGTTGAAGGAAATCGGAATACAGTGTCCCGTGGAATTCCTACAGAAAGATTGCCTCTTGGGGACAGGAAAAATTATCAGGAGGGTGCTAAGTACTTGAAAGCTCACGGAAACCATGTTGATACCTAAGGTTACAGGTAGTAACTCGATACCCACAAAATCTTACCAGGAATAAGATCGAACCTGTGCCAAAACAACAACAATGATAATAATAATAATAATGATGGTTTCTGATTTAGGCACAAGGCCAGCCATTTCGGGGGAGGGGTTTAGTCGATTACATTGACCCCAGTGATAAACTGGTACTTGTTTTATCGACCCCGGAAGGACGAAAGGCAAAAATCGACTCCGGCGGAATTTGAAACACAATAATAATTATAATGCATGCATATATGCACACACACACACATATACATACATATATATATATATATTTCCACATACATAAGTATATATGTAACATTCAGGTTATATATATATATATGAGTATGTGTGTTATGTGTATATTATATGTGTGTATACATATAAATCACATATATAAATGTATATATGTGTATATATCTGCATACATATACATTCACACACACACACGTACGCAATATATGTATATACGTAAGGTATACACACACACACACACATATATATATTTACGCGGGTAAGCGCATAAGTGCAAAACAAAGTGGAGAAAAATAGTACTCAAATACCCAAGGTAGAGTAAAAGTGTGTATATATATATATGCATATATATATATAGTAATGTGTATTATAGTTTTCTCCTGCTAGACATACCAAAATAGTGTTTTAAAGTAGTATTCCAGAAGTGGGTTTTTTTTTTTTACTCAAATTCTTTTATAAATAATTTATCATGTTAAGGAACAGAGATTGTAAAGCAGATATTGTGGGTTCAATCTCTCAAGGTTCGTCTGTGTTCTTTTTGTTTTTGATCTCTTGTGAAAAAAAAAAAAAAAATAATTGATGACAAAAGATTTTTAATTATGTTTTTATGGCTGGGATGAGAGTAAATTAATAAAGAGAAAATGTCTAATTATTTTTAATTACTTGTGTTTAGTTATTTATTAATTTAATTACAGGACCTTTTATTTATTTATTTATATATTTATTCCAGTTTGTTTGCTACTATTTGTTTTTGTATTTTAATTTTGTCTTTACATGTTTTTCACGCCATGACAGTTTTCTTCCAGCGACCTCTTCCCTTACATGACCACTCTAGAACCACTGTATACTATTATAATATTTATACATCTATCCTTTTATAAGACTGGTTCTAGAAAAATATAGTGGTAAATGACTCAGTGATAAATCTGTATACTACTCAAAGTCTAGGATGTTTGTTTGTAACTGAACTTTCTCAAAGACTATATTCTATCTTAATTCTTTTTACATATATATTTCGATACTTAGTTCATGATGTGCAGTGTGAAGTTTGAAGATATTTCGAGATCCCTTTCTGACTAAAATCATTTGAACAAAATTTATTACTGAAAACAGTGGGGAAAACTAAATACATTAAAGAGAGAGGGTGAGGGGGAATGTATTACAGAGAGAGGGTAAGGTTTTAAATTGCTTCCTAAATAGACAAAAGAAAAAACGGTGCATAATGAAAAATATCCCGATAGTAACATAATCCAGCAAATCTTCGTAAATAACCAAATCAGTGCTTAATGAGAAAATACTCTGAATAAAACAAGTTTGCCGTAAATAGGACATAGACAATATTTTCAATTTTCAAAAAATATCAAGGAATTCATGTAAATTCAATTTATCTTATTTTATAATGAATATTGAAAGAAATAATCCATTTTTTTGGTTGTCCAATTCTGTAGGAGACAGAGAGAGGGTGAGAGAGAGAGAAAGGGAAAGAGAGCGTCCTTTACCTTATTTATTTTAACTCTCCCCCTTCCTTAACATTATTTCTTTCTCTCTCTCTTTCAAGTCCTATGTGTATGTGTGCCAGTGCGTGTGTTTACATACATAGAGAGGTGTGTGTGTGTGTGTACGTATCAAAGTACTTGAGTTAGATACATATATATATATATTTATGTATATGTTCGCGTGCGTGTAACAGTACTTAAGTTAGAGACATATATATATGTGCGTGTGTGTGTGTGTGTGTGTAAGTGAACATGACCCAACGGGTCACGGGTAGTCTAGTACCCTATAAATTTGGGGCTAACAACTAACTAGTGCAAGGACTATTGCTGTTCAGCCTCCCTTCAGCTCATATGCTAAATCACTCTTGTCATGATAATACTGTCTTTTTGTATATGAGAGTTTATACTGCCCAATGCATTCATTGTCTTTTTCTAAGAAAGCATGGTGTGATTTAAGAATGATTATTTGCTATTTCTAGCAGCTAAAATAAGCACAAAGGCACTTTGAATCAATGTTAAAACTGTTTATTCTAATTAAACATTTAGTGTTTCTTTTTGCTCTTGTTTTACTGATTTCAGTCATTAGAGTGCAGCCATACTTAAGATTTACTCCATCATGTTAGACCAACCCATGCCAGCATGGAAAACTGATGATGATGATAATGATGATGATGATGGTGATAACCCACTACTTTGTCTGGTATTCATTCTATCTTCAGAAAGTGGAAACTGAAGTTGACAAAAAGTAATTGAAAACAAAAATAATTATGCAACTGATGGGAACTGTAAATACTTATCCTTTAAGTACTTCTCATAGACACAGATATACATGTATCAGTCACTCTATTATCTTCATTTTAATCACTACTCTATTTTAACACCCATTCTTTTCAATACTAAAATTGAGTTTGATGGATGTGCATACTTAAATATCACCTCAATGATATCACATGTATGAGATCCAGCAAGCTCCAATTTAACTATAATGTGTTTCATACCTTCTTAGATCTTCTACAACCAAGAGGTGCCTATTTCAACAATCAGCTCATGTCACTTTTCCACCCAGCAGCTGTTAACCGTGCATATATAACTACTATATAAAGAATTGGATTTGAAATGAATAATAAATTAAAGTTTACATACCAATTGTCACCAAAAATTTAAATGTCTACACAAATAAAAGAAATTAAATAAAGAATTTATCTTCTATTGTTTACCTTTTACTTGTTTCAGTCTTTAAACTGTGGTCATGCTGTGGCTCTGCCTTGAAGAATTTTAGTTGAACAAATCAACCCCAGTACTTATTTTTTTTAAGCCTGGTACTTATTCCATGGGCCTCTTTTGCCAAACCATTAAGTTATGGGAATGTAAACACACCAACACTGGTTGTCAAACAGTGGTGGAGGACAAACACAGACACAAAGACACACACACACACACACACACACACGCATATATATATGACGGGCTTCTTTCAATTTCTGTCTATCAAATCCACTCACAAGGCTTTGGTTGGCTTGAGACTATAGTAAAAGATACTTGCCCAAAGTATCACATAGTGAGACTGAATCCTGAATTATGTGGTTGGGAAGCAAGCTTCTTACCACACAGCCATGCCTGTGCCTATTAACTAGAGATGAGTCTTTTAGAACATTAATTTAGAACAAATACAGATATCCAATTACACTAATGTTCCCAAATGAACTAGGTTTTTTTGTTTTGTGCTTTCTTTTAGGGAAAAATTTGGAAAATTACAAAACCATAAGCCTGAGTACTAACAGAAAAAAAAAAAAACATTTGAGGGATACTTTTAATGATAAGAAATGATTTTCTAGCCAATTTCTAACCAATTTTTGTAATATCTGAACTTCATTTTCCTTCCTGTACCAGTCTTCATAAATAATAGTTTCTGAGTGTCAATCAAGAAGATCCAATTTTTTAAGTTCTACACAAGTCAAAAGTACAGAAACACAAATAGGTTTTCTGATAGTGACCATGACTATAGTTGACCCAGATGAACCATGCTACAAATATTGTATTCTTGTCTGGGGATATGATCTGTCTCAGGACACAAAGGCAATAATAGTATGTATAGAACAAATTGCATTTAGAATGATAAATGGGTTTCATTCTGTAAATTATGTTATGAGGATAAATTGATCAAAAAATGATCCAATGATGTTTGAAATATGAAGATTGCATGGAAATCATTATTGAAAAGGTTAAACATTTATGAAAGGCATGGATGATATGAATTTAAAAATAATATAGGGCAACAGAAATTAGCCAATGTTCATGTTGTATGTTATAGTACCATGTGCTGTTTGTCAAAACCTGAAATTAGTGAGTTAATTAAAGAAAAAATATTTCCCCCATCAAAGGACTGATTATACTGTATTAAAAGTCTTACCAAATGAAAATATTGAAAGTAACAGCATGAATGAATTAAACATACTTTTAGAATTAAATAAAATAACAAACAAACAAACTTATATCACAAATAACTTTAAATTCTTGTATAATTAATTAAATTCATTTGTTAAGAGCAATAGACTTAACTAAATCTGTGACATCTGTCCAGCTATTTTACTACAAAGTCTGCATACTAACATCTTTTTTTTTTTCATTCTCTAATTAGCTTCTTTTTGTTTCTAAGGAAATTTAATACAAAACAGTAGTGAGTCTTGAACCTACTTTTCCTTGGTTTGTTTATAAAATAAGCGCAGCAGCGAACACAAACACACACAGAATCTATAAGCTGTGTTCTATATAGTTAATTAGCAACATTTTAAGAAGTTTCAAATGGAATTCTTTTATTTATATATCCCACAACTATACACACGCATGTGAACAGCTTTCTTGACATCAATTAAAATCAAGAGATGAGCATGATATGACGATGTCAGTGACAGCAGATGAATGATGGGCATGTTAAAAGTAAAGAGAGATAGCAAATTAGAAGATCTCCCTCCCTCCTCTTTCTCCACAAACACACACACACATGCACGTATAATCTGAATAAATAATCAGAATGTTTAAAAGAAATGTATTCCAAAGAAAAGGCAAGAATATAAGTAACTATTCACATGCAAATTACTACATGGTACACACATACAAATGGCACATCATACATCAGAAAACTATACAACACACTGCAAATGAAACAAGCATACACATACACACACATATATATATATATATAATACTTGCAACACTTCTTGATAGCCTAGGTATATCTATTTATCTATATGTATGCATATTTTGCTCTCTCTCTCACACCCTCTTTCTCTCTCACAGTGTGTGTGCATGCGTGCGTGCGTGCATGTGTATGCATGTCTGTGGTGTAGTAGCAAGAGGTACATGTCGCAAGAACAACAACTGCAGCTTTTGAGAAAACTGAAAAAGAGCCGGTTTTATAATATGGAAGGTAATGTTGAACAGTAGTCCAAAGTGCTGTTTTCAAGTCACAGTAAGTTTTTTTTTTACTCATTTGAAAACCCAAAATGCAGAACTTGGATGCAGGTTGGAGAGACACAGAACCCCAGCAGTTTGAAATCCAGCATCAAGCTACCCACTCTTAGTGATAAGTTTTTTTTGGAGGGGGAGACAAGTCAGAAGCAGTTGTTGGGCCATTGTTTCATTAGGGTCACAGTCAATACAGTGGGCAACCATGAGACCTTGGAGCACTTCATATTTTCATCAACTAACAGGCTATTTGGTGATGTGCAATTATTATTTTAGTGGGTTTTGACACCTACAAACAGTGACAAAAGAAACAGTAACTGATTTTCTAATCTTCAAATCAATATGCTTCCAGACATCTCACCTGGCCCAAACCCATACAGAATCTAGAGGGTATTTGAAAAAGGTCAGTTTCATTCTAACAAAAGAGGTAGACATTTTAAAATTATTTTGCATTTCATATACTAACTATAATTGATCAATAACACAATAGTGTTCAGACTGTGAACATTCAGTCAATATAGTAACTATAAATACCAGATATATTGAATAGTATGTCCGCTTTTTTTTTATGTTAAACAATATTGCATAATTAAACATCTGGGGGTTTTTTTTAATTAAAAAGATGTTTGCCAGATCCAAAATACCTGAAGTTGAAAAACACAAAATTCTAAAGACCATTTCAGAAAAGGCATAATAAAAATATTAATAAAGGTTCTTAAAAAATTGTCACTTAAACACATTAGTTCTCTTGCAATAACACATAGTAAAAGATATATGTATATATGATGTTATAAAACCAAATTGATTTTGTAGAAGAAAAAATATTATTATAAGTTAACTGCACTTTCATAACCAACATCAGTAAAGTTAAGTGTAAAAGTTTAAAGATATTTTTGTGGAAAGTAAACAGAAATGTGATTATTTATTAGAAAGTTGTTGGAAAAGAAATTCATGGATAGCTACATATGTCTACCCCACGACAAGAAATGATATAACACTGGATTTCTGATGCTCAAAATTTACGAATCTGAAGACTATTTTGAAAAAAACAAAACAATTTTTTTTAATTTACAAGATGTTGCATATTTAACCTATTTGAAGCATTTATTAATTTGTTTCAGAAATTCAGAAGAGCCAAAATTTTAATTTTAATTTTTTGCTTTTATATTTTCCATTATTGCTGTTGTTATTTTTAATCATGCTACTTTCCTCAGACATTACCCTAAAGAAAAGTCAGCTCATATACATGAAATATTTTTTTCTAACACTTTATTGCCCATAAATAGTGCATAAATACAGTACCTATCATCTGTCTATGGAGAGTTTAGAAGCTTGTAGTTATTTATAGTGTAAAGAATCATGGACCCACATGCACAAACACATATGCGAGTGTGTGCATGTTTATGTATTTACATATACATGTATTTATCTATATAGGGACACAAATATACAAGGTATTCCCAAAGTCACCAAGATGTATCGAAGTTTTAATAACCTTTTCATTAAATTAAGCTTCAATTATTATCATACAGAAATGTTATTTGATTTTCAGCTGTTTAGCAATATAT
>JAOPUL010002510.1:35363018-35374572 GCA_027564515.1 Octopus rubescens
TCATCATCATCATCATCATCATCATCATCATCATCATCATCATCATCATCATCATCATCATCATCATAATCATCATCTCTTTCGTTAAACAACCATTTATTTATTTATTTATATTTTGTGACTGACAACTGATGATTTCTGGAGTTGAAACTTGGAAAAAATATAGAACAATTTGTTTTTAAGTTGCTATTATTTTGGGAACCAGGAGGGGAGAAGGCATTATCACAGCTATTTTCACTGCCAACTGTGTTGGAGAAGAAATATGAAGAAAACAAAAACACAAATACACACACAAAAGAAAACAAAAAAGAAACGGTTTGGAAAGCAAGCCTGCACTTGATTCTTGTGAGTGGAGAGAACAGGTGACGTATTTGATAAATTCATTTCTCTTCAGACCATTCTTGAAAATCCCACAGCTTTCGAGTGGGTGTTATTGGGGGTATTCTGCAGAAATGGAAGCAAATGTCAACAGGATTATTTGGGAATTTAAAATAAAAATTCTTTTTTTTTTGTAAATAAAGTTGGGGGGGGGGGGGGAAGATGATCTGATTAATGTAAGACAAGAGTTCATAGGGTACAACTACTTAGACCCAGTTTTCAACAGTTTTCGATGCCAGGGTGAATTATATCAGTGGCGTTGTTCGGTTGGGGGTTATTTTAGGTGGGGGTTGGGGAATCTTTTTCTATCTTTTTACTTGTTTCAGTCATTAGACTGTGGCCATGCTGGGGCATCGTCTTGAAGAATGTTTAGTCGAATTAATCAACCCCAGTACTTATTCTTTTCTTTTTTTTAAAGCCTGGTACTTATTCTATCAGTCTCTTTTGCCACCACCACCACCACCACCCTCTCCTACCTACCAATCATTAAACTCTACTATAGCATTACTTTGTTATTTGTATTTGGTTTGCAAGATTCTTGGTGGGAATTTGGGTGTTGAAACAAATCTTGTTGTGTCTTGGGAGGGTCGTTACACCAATAATAATAATAACACATGCACTGGTTCACTATCACTTCTTTCTAACAAACAACCGATTGATTGTTTAACCAGCACACTAAACAAACAAGCGATTAACTAATTGGTTAAATATTTAACCAATTGACTAACAATGAAGAAGTGATATAAAACCAGTGTGTGTGTGTTATTATTGTTGTAATGACCCTCCCAAACTATACTAGAGCAGTTCCAAACTAAACAACGAGACAACATTGTTGTCTAAGTCTAATGTGATCTATAGATGCAATGGGCTCGTCCCTTCATTGTCAAACTAATGAGAAAATGTAATTATAATGTTACTTGACAACTGGTTGGTCTTATCTCTGTCTGGACAACTGGACATCTGGAGACTGCTGACCACGTGTGTGTATGTGTGTGTGTGTGTGTGTGTGTGTATGTGTGTGTGTGTGTCATTGTAAGTATTTATGTGTGTGGTGTGTGTATGTGTGTGTGTGTAAGTGTGGATGTTCATGTGTGAGTGAATATCTTTGTATGTCTATGTGTGAGCATACATGTATCTGTAGTGTATGTGTGTGTGTCTGTATGTAAGTGTGGGTGTATGTGTTATATATATAAGTAGTAAAATATGCAAACAGAAAATCATATGTGTAGAATGCTGTATGGGACGATACAGAAACAATTAAAAGTTGCCAATCCTCATAGAAAAATTTATAAGGTAGGCAAACAGAACATTGTAATGGACAATGCACAAAAAATCCACAAAATATAGAAATATGCTAATCCTCATCAGTTGTTGTCCAAGAGATCGTGGCAATTTCACATCTTTAACAACAATATTGCATAACTCTTAGTGATGTCAGCAACGAAGTGTTGCTGGGATATAACAGTAAGATGATGGACGGAGACAAAACAACACAACACAACATGACAGAATGTAAATAGAACAACAATACGTTAAGATATAATGAAAACAAACCTGGTGGCTTGAATGAACAAGGAAACATGAATAAATAGCCGAAAGGCTAAAATGAAAGACAAGACATGTGTGTGGTAATGCTGAAAGAAAAAAGTCTTAAGGACAGAGATAAGAAATATGAGTCTGTCCAGCTTGGCGGACAGAAGCCGAAAGAGAATATATATATATGTGCATGTATATATATATATCATCATTATTATTTAGCGTCCGTTTTCCATGCTGGTTTGGGTTAGACGATTTGACTGGAAACTGGCAAGCTGGAGGGCTGCACCAGACTCCAGTCCATTTTTTGGGCTTGGTTTCTATGGCTGGATGCCCTTCCTAACACCAACCACTCCAGAGAGTGTACTAGGTGCCTTTAACGTGTCACCAGCACGAGAATAACAACAATAATAGTAAGTCTATTGAAAACTTCCAGAATCATTAGAGCACCAGTAAAAATGCTTTGTAGTATTTGTTTCAGCTCTTTACATTCTGAGCTCAAATCACACCGAAGCCAACTTTACCTTTCTTCTTTTTGGTGTTGATGAACTAAAGAACCAGTCAAGTACTAGAGTCAATGGTATATTGTTATAACAGTGGCGAGCTGGCAGAAATGTTAGTAGGCTTGACAAAATGTTTAGCGGCATTTCTTCCAACTTTACAATCTGAGTTCAAATTCCACCAAGATTGATTTTGTCTTTCATCCTTTTGGGGTTGATGTAATAAATACCAGTTGAACACTGGGGTAGATTTAACCGACTGGCCCTCTCACCCCAAATTTCAGACTTTGTGCTTATATTAGAAAGAGTTATTATTATTATTATTATTATTATTATTATGGTGAGCTGACAATTGTTAGCATATTGGATGAAATGGTTTACGATATTTTTTCTGGCTTTACACTCTGAGTCCAAATTTCATTGGGGGTTGATAAAATAGTACCAGTTTAGCACTGGCGGCTAATGTAATAGATTAGGTCCCCCCTCTTTAAAACTTCAGGTCTTCTGTCTATAATAGAAAGAAATTATTTTTATTGGTAGAACCATTAGTATTGGAAAAGTGTTTTTCTATATTTCTTCAACCTTACTACATTCTTTGATCAACTTTGCCTTTCTTTCTTTTGGTTTTCAATAAAATAAAGTACGAGTCAAATACTGGGGTCAATAGTATCAACCTCTCCTCTGGTCAAATTTTCTGAGCTTTTGCCTAAGAAATTATTATTATAGGGTGGTGGATGGATTGGTAGAATCCAAACTTCCTTTGCAGGATTTCATTTAATTTTTTGTTCTGAGTTCAAATCCCACTTGTGTCAACTTTGCCGTTAATCCCTCTGGTGTCAATAAAATCTTGTCAGTTAAGTATTGGGGTTGATGGTGTTAAAAAGGACATCTTTTATTTCTTGTTTCATTTGTTTGACTGCAGCTATGTTGGGACCCCACCTTGGAGGGTTTTAGTTGAACAAATTGACTCCCAGGACTTTTGTTTTTAAGCCTGGTACTTATTCTATCGGTGTCTTTCGCCAAACCTCTAAGTTACAGGGATGTAAACAAACCAACACCATCATCAAGTGGTGGTGGGGGGACAAACACATACACATACACAAAGATACACATACACATATATCTTTGGGCAGCCCAAGGCTATAGTAAAAGACACTTGCCCAAGGTGCCACGCAGTGGGACTGAACCCAGAACCATATGGTTGGGAAGCAAGCTTCTTACCACACAGCCACCCCTGCGCCTATATGAACATTAATTTTACATCAAAGAGGAAGCCTCTATGCAATTGCTCAACTTGCTAAAAAAAGAAGCCAAATCACCCTCAGATAACACTATCATCTTTAAAAAGGGCACAATAGGGAAATACAGTACTTGATAATCAAAAAGATGGGATGGTCTTTGATCATAGGTCTTCTCTATCACAGTTAACCTGGGGTTAAAAACAATTATTATCTAATGCTATAGGGCAGTGGATTGGTTAAATCATTCGCTTACAAGAAAATATGCCTTTCAGTATTCGTTCTAGTTTTTTTTTTCTTTAGGATCCGAGTTCAAATCCTGTCAAAGTTAATTTCGTCTTTCTTCCCTCCAGGGCTGATAAAATATAGTACCACTGAGGGTTAATGCAATAATCAACTAACACCTTCCCCTAAAAAATTTCTGGCTTTGTGCCTAAATTGGAAAAAATGATTAAAAGCTACTAAAGTTTGATAATCTACAATACAAGCAGTACATTACAGTATATTATATAATATTAAATCACATTATTTTATATTATATTATATCATATATATATCCCTTATTTTGTTTGTAAGGTCTTTCTAAAATACTGATTAAGGATTAAGGATTAAGACTACTATGGGCTGATAGGTTGGAAATTTGTGTGTGTGTGTGTGTGTGTGTGTGTGTGTGTGTGTGTGTGTGTGTGTGTGTGTGTGCGTGCACGCACGCATAAATAGGTACTATGATTAGATACAGCTTATTTCTGTAAGCTGTAGGAGCCCTGTCTAGTTAACAACTGTTCTTTTAACCTTGTTGAGCTGTAATCAGACTATATTACCATCTTGAAAAAGTATATATAAACCTTCTCTTAATGACTTTGACTTCAACTCAGCACAACAGGGCATCAATTCCAACTCACCAGAAAATAGTAGCACATAATAGAAAACTGTTACTAATAGAATTTGGGATACAATTTACAAATGTGCATGGAGAGAGAGGGGGGGGGCGAGATCTGCAGAATACCAGGAAAATATCTGAGAGAACAGCAATTTATTTCTTAGACCTCAAATGACTCAAGCCATGTGGCTGTAAACAGAATAAAAACACCTTATCAAAAAAAGCCATGCCAAGACTGTTAAATATTTTGTTAGCTCGTAGTACTGTGTTCAAATTCTGTAGATACCAACTTGGAAAGAGATGTGCACTGTCAAGCTGATGTACCATAGTTAATATACAAAAACAGAAGATGAATGTTTCTGTGGTTTGCTTATGACATTTTAAATACTAACCACAATGAGGTCTGTGATTAATTATTTGTTAATAAATAGACTGGATTACAAGACAACTCTATCTCATGACTTGCATCCCTGAATCATTTTTGTCTCTCTTCTGAAATCCTAAAATTTAACCTTACACATATACAAACACACACACATTATTTACAATCAATAGACATTTTAAGCCAGATATGAACTGCTTCTATGGATAAAGAACATAGGCTTCATAAAACATCTTCCATTGGGGTTGTAAAATAATCTAGTCTTCTTCAAAAGCACAGACTTCTTCCAACTATAGTAGAAAACTTTGGATGAATATTCGTAAGCTGGAGGAAGCTGATTTTCATATTTACTAGAGTTTTGATAATTGCTATTTGATTTATTTTGTGAAATTCTAGTAACTGTTTAAGCATGTATTTTAAATAGTTTGGTGTAAGTCATTCATTTCCTTGGTGCAAATACATTTCCAAGTAAAATTCATTCAACAATCATTGTTTATGATGGTTAGTGAACAATCAATCTTTTCATGATAGCAAATGCATATTCATTTTTCCTAATAAATTTGGATCAAATCCTAGTCAGCTTGAAAAATTTATTCTAACCTCAGCTCTGTTGAAGTGTGATAAATATTTATAATAATGACAGCCACTGTATTATTCTATTATTATTCTAAAGATATAAACCAACCCATGGCCAGGAGACTTTAATAACAATATAACAACAATAGTCATTGTTCTTTTAGAAGCAGTGATAAATGATTTTAAAAAGGATGAAGTAACAAAATAAAACATAGTTTGATATTTCCAAATTGGAATATTCATTGGTGTTAGAAAACTCATTGGCTGTTACTAACTAGAACAAAGAAAGTATTTTCAAACTTATTTTACACTCAAATTAGCATTTGTTGTTCTTGTTCTTGTTCTATTTTTGTCTGCCAATGAGGAGGTAGGAGTTGAAGTTCCAAACAATGCTGTTGAGTCAGTGATTAAGGGCCTCAGGTCTACAAAATTGAGAACACTAATCACTTTTAAGTTCTCATAAAGGTTATAGATACTACTTTATTTTGTAGAATACGTCTATGTATGAGGGTGTATGTATATATACAAATATATATATGAGTGTGTATGTATGTGTGTATATATATATATATATATATGTGTGTGTGTGTATATTATATCCTCTGAAAACATACACGTACATACACATATATTATATTATCTAAAACAAGTGCAATCTACAGAATAAAGAAAACAATAGCAATATATATAAATAAAAATATAGCTATTAGGCTATCATGTAAGAGATTACTTACTTAATTCCTAGTTAGTTCCCTTTATTGGATTCCAGCAATGCAGTTAGTTGAAATGAAATTATGGTAATGACAATGTGCAAATAATTGCTTCAAGAAAAAGAGATCACGAGTGAAAGATGCAAGAATGGTAGGTAGAAATTATCAAATAGACCATTAGATGGAAATTATCGGCTAACCCACAATTAAAAACCAGAAGACGTGAAATAAACTAAAGATACTGAAACTAAAAATGAAGACAGAGAAAATGGGAGTCGTTATTTACTGGGATTAACCAGAAATTTCAAAGAGTACAGAATCTATTTGTTTTTGTCATCATTGAATTTTCTAGAAAATGGTATTCACTTGCGGCAGTAAGTTTATATAGAAGAGAAGGACATAACAATGATAATGATAAACAAAACAGTGAAGATATTGAATAAATGATGACAGTTATATACACAAATACATAGATAACATGTGATAATATATAAAGCGTAAATGCACACACACACACATACACACACACAAACACACATGTATGAGTATGTGTGTGTATGTATACATGTGTACATATACATATATATATTTGCATATATATACACATATATATGTATTCACATATACAAACAGACATAATATAAACATATATACATATGTGCAAACACACATATATATTTGCATATATTGTTATATTGAAACTATGACCTACGTTCTAAGTTGATGTTTTATTATTGAAATTTTCTTATCTGCATATCAGATCTGTGTAGTCTGTTTGGAACAACTAAGTTCCTAAATTCATCTTTTATCAACATTTTTAGACTATCCTCAGCCTCATCTTCAAGAAGTGGAATGGTTTTTGCTTTTGAGCTGCCCTTTTTATAGTGCAGTTTATGTTTATACAAACTTTCCTGCCATAATTTGACCATTATAGAACTGGAGTTCTATATCATAGTTGCATTTTTGATGCATCATCATCATCATTTTAACGTCTGTTTTCCATGCTGGCATGGGTTAGATGGTTTGACTGGAAACTGGCAAGCTAGAGAGCTGCACCAGACTCCAGTCTATTTTTAGCTTGGTTTCTACGGCTGGATGCCCTTCTTAACGCCAACCACTCCTGAGAGTGTACCAGGTGCCTTTAACGTGTCACTGGCACGGGTATTTTTTAATGTGTCACTGGCACAAACATGCACACATATATATACGACAGGCTTCTTTCAGTTTCCGTCTACCAAATCCACTCACAAAACTTTGGTCAGCCCGAGGCTATAGTAGAAGACACTTGCCCAAGGTGCCACGCAGTGGGTCTGAGTTCGGGTGTGTAGTAATTTTCCTTTTAATAACATGAGTTACTGCAGAACAAGTGAATAAAAAACGTAATGAAGTGTTTATGTGTGTCTATATATATGTGTATATATATGTGTGTATATATATATATATATATACACACACGACATACTTTGTCCGTTCATGTTGGAGCGCACCTTTACCTTTTTTTGAAAAATCCAGGTGTGTATGGAATGGGCACGGGATAAACAAGTTGAGAAACACTAATACTCAGTATCATAGGCAAGAAAAAAAGGTGAAAAATATTTGCAAAATTATAAGTTTTTTAGACTAAGCCAAATTTAAAGTCATACATGTTATGTTCCATACGTAAACTGCACAATTACCTGACTTTTGACAGTCTCAATTTTGTGGGTGGGATTAATCGACTAAATCGATCACAGAATTTGACTGCTACTCATTTTATCAACTTGGAATATGAAGTTTCCGTTTGTTGATAAGAATACGAAATGAAAAGTTTTCACAGGCTTTTTTTTAACGAAAGGACATATGTAATATATGAACGAGAGAATTGCACAATTCAAGTACACCTTATACTTCTATGACTATTTATATCTTTTACTGATACATGGACATAAAAGAAATAAAACAGCCATGGAAGCTTCGAAAAGGAATAAGCGATGTACATGAAATAAATACATATTTATCTATATGTACATAGATATATATATATGTTTCCCATATTGTTGTTTAGGGAATGTCTTTTCGTTAAAATTAGACATGGGCGACAAAAAATTTCGTAAACTGAATTTGCCGGTTTAAAGCCTCGTTTTCGTTTTATTTAACATCCGGGGCCTTGTATTTGCATATTGACCAGGTTCATTTAAATAGGTTAGAGCTTATTTTTGTGATCGCATTTGCTAATAGAAAATTAGGCGACAACCCTCTATGCTAAACGAGTGAAACAGAATGCAAAATATCATGTAGAAAACGCGGAGTGACAAGGTAATGCACAGAAACTACCCAAAACAGATGTAGGGTGCAGACGTGGACCTAGTGAAGCTTAAGAGTACTATACTGAAAGCAGAGACGGAAGGTCTGGTAATCGGTGCATAAGATCAAAGTCTATCACCCCCTCCCCTTCATGGATGGAACAGATCAACAATGCAATGCAAAACATGGAAAATATGAAGAAACATCAATCATATTGTGTCCAGATGACTGGAACTAGCAAAGACCAAATACATCCATAGGCATAACGAGGCAATGGCGTACATCTACTGAAAAATATGTAGATGTTACAAAATCAAAGCAATTGAGAAGTGGTATGATCATCAGCCAGCATGTTCTCTGACAACAATGATGTCTTCCACCTTCAGGGTATGCCCATCCATACTGACAGAGATGAAAGTCAATGAGCATGAAATCATTGTCAAAGACAGAAGGACAGGACATTGCAATATTCTCTGAAAGAAACATATCTAAGCATGAGTTGGGGTAAGAAGTTTGCTTTCCAACCACATGGTTCCAGGTTCAATCCTACTGTGTGACACTTTGGGCAAGTGTCTTCTACTATATAGCCTTGGGCTGACCAAAGCCTTGTGAGTGTATTTGGTAGACAGGCACTGAAAGAAACCCATTGTATATATATCGATGATATTCTAGAGCATAAGGAAATCAGGCAATGGCTCTACTCGAAATCGAGTTGGCAACCATAATGTATGTATGTACGTATGTATGTGAGCATTTATATGATTTTTGCTCCTTGTCTAGATATTGCGTGAGTTTTATGAATGAATGCCATTCATTTCCAATATTCTATGATATGATGTCTGGCCATAAAGAAATATTACCTTGCTTGGAAACAAATAAGGTTTGGTGGCAGGAAGAGTATCCAGTTGTGAAAATCTGCCTTAATAATCTCCATCTGACCCTTTCAAGCATGAAAAAGTGGACATTAAAACAATGCTGATGATGATGATGATGATGATGATGATGATGATGAAAGAAGACAGAACCATGCTATCAGAAAAATGGCTACATTTGATTTGTAGAATAGGAGTGGGTAGAACTTTCATATGGTGTATCCAGTGAAAAGTATGGATGTACAAACTATGGATGTGCAAAGGGTATGGATGTACATAAGGCTCCTTAAGAAATAGTTGATACATTTTGTTACCTAGATGACCTAATTAACAGTGGTGGTGATGGAGGTGGTGGTGGTTGTTCTGAAAGTGTTGTAGCCAGAGTAAGAAGAAAGAGGAGAAAGTTCTGGGAGCTTTTATCTTTGCAGGTAAGGAAGGGTTTCCCCTTTTGAGCAGATTGTATGATGCCTCTGTAAGAATTGTATGATAAAATACAATGTATGATAAGATAACATGGACCCTGAATGCAAAGTATTTTGTGAAGATAAAAAGAAATGAAGTGAGCTTTCTTCTTTGGGTGTGTAATGTTAGTGAGTATGAATAAGGGAATACTTATGATCTGAAAGAAAAAGCTGTGTATAAGAGGAATCAGATGAAGTGTGCAAGAGAGAAAACTGTGCTGGTACAGGTTTTTGATGCATATGGATGATGTTAGGGGAATAAAGAAGCACTGAGCATTGAATGTAGATAAAACTCATACAAGAGGAAGACTCAGGAAGACAAGAAGTAGTAAAGAATGATCTCAAAATGCTGAGCCTCATAAAGGAGTTGATAAAGAACCTAAAGGACTGTGATGATTGGTGAGATATGAGTTGAAAAACTTTCATGAACTGAGACTATCTGTGTAACTGTAGATAAAAAAAAACCCTCCCTAGGTATGTTTGAAATCTAAAAAGACAACATGGAGGTAACTGTAGCAATAACAGCCAATGTAAGTTTTTGTGAAATAAAGACGATGTAGTTGGAAGTGGATCAAAGTCTTTTAAAGTCAATAGACATGTTTCAGTCTCATTAGGCCTTATCAGTAAAGTGTATTTACTCCATACAGAGAGAATGTAGTTACACTGATTATGCATACATGCACATCAACAAGATAGCTTATGGAAATAATACCACAGTAGAGCATTCTGTATACTATGTACATATATAGGCTCAGGCATGGCTGTGTGGTTAAGAAGCTCACTTTTCAGCCATATGGTTTTGGGTTCAATCACACTGCATGGGACCTTGAGCAAATGTCTTCTACTGTAGCCCCAGGCCAGCCAAATCATTCTAAGTGAGTTTCTTAGAGGAAACTGTGTGGAATCCCATTGTGTGTATATACAGGGTGTAGACGGTATTCATTCTCAATTTTCAACTACCAATTTTACAAATCTTCTTTTACTTTTGTTGTCGGTCTTTTTCTTCTTAAAAACAATAACCAATTTTACTTTATTTTTTTTGCAGAATAATTGACAGCAGAAAATTTTGTGGAAGAGGCATGGAGTCCTCCTTGGAATCCACACCGGAAGGGCAAACAAGGAGATTTCAGACTTCCTCAACATCAGCAGAAGGATGATAGAAAGATTCAGGATTTGACTTCTTTGTGTGGGGTGTGTAACTGGTCAAGCTGGGAGGAATACTATAAATGGTCAAGCTGGGAGGAATACTATAAATGGTCAAGCTGGGAGGAATTTTATCCAACTAGCATATTTTAAAGTTTTTTTTTTTCCTTCTGAAGTATAGTTATGAGAGACCAACAAATCCAGTTGCAACATGAAGGACGAGCCGAGGGCCAGGATTACCAGCGCCTTCAGGGGCCTAAAACGGGAGATAGCAACGAAGGCCTGAGGCCAGTTTTGAGGTTGCCTGTTTGGCTGTCATCGAGGTCAAAGGCGGGTTCATCGAGTAAGATCAACAGAATGTTTTGAAGACAAACTAACCCAAATTTGATGGATATATCTCAAAAAAGGAAAATACTGTTTTATTTTTTCCTGAGACAGTCATCATGTGAACGAATACCGTCTGCACCCTGTATATATATTATCTTTTACTTATTTCAGTCATTAGACTGCAGCCATGCTGGGGTATGTATGTATGTATGTATGTATGTATGTATGTATGTATGTATGTATGTATGTATGTATGTATGTATGTATG
>JAOPUL010002510.1:35406500-35423748 GCA_027564515.1 Octopus rubescens
AATAGACTGGAGTCTGGTGCAGCTCCCCAGCTTGCCAGTTTCCAGTCAAACCGTCCAACCCATGCCTGCATGGAAAAACAGACGTTAAATGATGATGATGATGATGATATATATATATCTTTACCTTGCTCTATTCATGCAAGTATACTTCACCTTATACAACTCAAGTACTCTATTCATTAACCAAAATATAAATTAACTGTTGCAGTATACTAAAGTTTTCTTTTCTTTCTTAATTAATTCAAAAGGATAAAAAATAGCAATTTTCTTCTTCTCTCTTCCATTTTTTTTTTTTTCAGAATGTGTGTTATTGTTTAGTTTCAAGACAGCCATGATCCAGTAAACTATGATAAAATGTGTTCTACATGTGACTATTTTATCTTTTTCTCAGACATAGAGCATCTATGACTAACTTATTTAATTTCACTGTTTTAAGATAGTTGGGTGCAATCTGAAGAAAATTTGGTTTTTATATCTAGCAAGTCAAACGACTGCATAGGACCCTCCCTTGTTATTTCGAATCTTTAGAATAATAATAATCATCATCCTTTAACATCCGTTTTCCATGCTGACATGGGTTGAACTGGGAATGATGATGGGTGTATTACATGTATTTTAGTAAAAACGTTCCTGTTTAGCAGCTTATATAAGAGGAAAGCAGAGTTCAAGTAAACATAAATTTAGATTTGCATAACATGACTATAGTATTTAGTGGAAATAATCAACAGGATCTGGAACAGATCCCAAACACATCGATTGAATTAATAACTACAGCGTAATAATGACCAGGCAATCAGACCCTTTTAAATACGAAATATTACAATGCCGAAATATGAAGATTCATCTAATTATGATGGTGCTCCATTGAAAAGAAAGGGAAAAGAGAATTAAGACCAGATCAAATTGACCTCAAAAGGTCAAAATGAAATGTCTTAAATGCATGGAAGAGAAGAGAGAATTGGAGATAATCCACTTTTAGCAATGTGATTAAGTTGTTCTGACTGATGAAGAGAGCACCTAAAGGATTTCTTACTTGGTCATTTCAATTTTCTAGACACCAGATTCGAATTTAACTGACAAGAAAGATCAGTTCCTGACCAGTCCATTCAAATAACGTAAATTTGGCACCTAGATGGCATTCGAAGGAAGGTGAAAGGCTCAGAAATGGAGGGACAGAATGGGGGTAGAGAGTGGGATGGGACGTCATGTGAGGTGCTTGGCAAGGGGCACTGTGAATAATGTTAGTAATCAGTTAATCTCCTGTCAACAGCAAAGATTAATTTGAATGATGAGCAGTGTGTAGCGCTCTCTGATAAAAAGGTTACATTAGCTGCCGGCTGCAAGTCAGTAATTCACTAATGGCACAAGATAATAGAAACATATTAATTAACATTAACACAGAAATCTTAGTTGCTAAAGAGATATGAAGATGATTGTAAATTGTGATGCAGAATCAAATTTTGAATGGTAGCTGAAACTTCACAGAGCCAAAACTGAATAGATTCTTCAATAGCATTGGAATTTAAAGAATATCTTAGAACAGCATCAGTTCAGAGAAGATTTAAGTCAGACAATTGAAATATATTGATAACAAGAAAAATGACTACATAAAAAGACGATAGTTTAGAAATGTGGAAAATTTTCTAAAAGATCATAAACACACACAAAAAAAGACATTTCAAGAATGGAAATCTCTAACAATAAAGTGATTTTATAAAAGAAATATTCATTAATTTCACAAAGCATTACTAATTCTTTTTTCCTGGTGTTTCATATTCCAGATATTAGTGGAAATGTATAGAAATGGTGGAAATGAGAATAAATAGAATAAATATGGGTAGATTAATGATGGTCACCTATCAAAGATTTACATCTCATGGAATAATTGATAAAGAACAGAATAAATGGAGAAAGGATAATCATGAAGATTTACAACATGTAAAATTTCAAATGACTGTGATAAACTAAATGTAAAATGAAAACCTTAAGAGGCCTGAGAATTACAATGTCGACATCTAGCTATATATTTTATTGAATAAAATCCAAAAAATGTTTAATGTTTAATTAACACATTATAACAACATTAGTATGAAGATACACCATTGCAAGCTGGAACTTAACATGCTGCTTCTGCCTCAGAATCCTATGTTGTATTAAATAAGATATTCAATCGAATATTTTCTATAAACAAGACAATTAATTCCATAATTCATGGAAATGAATTTCTTTGATATAATCTCTAGAAGGAAGACATTTATATTCTGAGAAAATATAAATAACATCAAAGATAAAAAAAAAAAAAAAAATATTTAAAACAATTTAAGTAAAGACCATCAATTTAATGTTTTGTAGCAAGTTTAGATAAAGTAGTTTATAATATTGATTGTAAAAGCTATTAGCTTATCCATTAATTAGGATGTTAAATCAGTACTCAATGATGCCGCCTTTTTGCAACGGCGTCTATGTCAATTCCAATTCCTAAAAAAGTTAACCCTAAATGTTTGGTCTCATGTGGGGTTGTTTTTTTTCTCAGTAGACACATCTTTTTTTCATTTCTACCCACTTACGTCACTTATTAACCCAATTCTCATCCACCATTCTTTCCACACCCGTCTGGAAAAAAAACATAAATAGAAATTATTTCTTTCGGCTCCCACCACACTGAAGATATTCCAGACAATCATTGCGCACAAGTAGTCAACCAAACAACAATCTGGCATTGTCGACACTAATTGGCACAGTGCACAGGATAAGTTATTATAACTAATCAGATACATATAGCCACTGGTGCAGAACAAATTTCACTGTCCGTCCTCACAACAAATCAGTAATTGAATCAAACAAATTGTACTGCAGTTGCCAACACTCTTCTCTTCCATCTCATTTTGTTAAAAAAATATGGAATTTCTAACAAGAGACCATTACCAAGTAAAATTCAGTTGAATTATTCCCATATCTTGTTCTTACACAACTAAATGCAATTCTTTTGCACTGAAGAGTAACTCATACTCCAAATGTAATTTTCTTGAATTCTGCATCATATTTAGACTAATTCTTGAAGATGCTATGGAAATTGGAATATTTTGCCAACTAATATTGGTTATAAATAAATACATCACATGGAAAATAAATTAACTACAGAACATTCCAAATGATTATTTTCATTTCTGGCTAAAAGAAACAAATATTGTTTTCAGTGGTCCCAAAAGGAATGACATCATAATAACAAGGTTCCTGTGAATGTATTTGCATTGCTAATAAGTTGTTTCTTTTACTTTTCATTGTTTTACAAAACTACATAGAAAGAATAAATCTTTCATTACATCAATGTGACGAAAAAAAATAAACAAGGCTAAGTAAGAAACACAAATTAAGACACGTCAGTATTAATTTAGATGATAACACATTCATATGGCTAGTATACAGCTGAAAACAAGATAGATATTTCGTTTAGATAAGAAAAAGGCACTTAGCCTGAACATCAGAATAGCTTTACCTACAGACAACCAGTTCAATTACTTTATGGCAAAAACCCATTAAAACTAAATTCTTTAATTCACAAGCTCCAAGACCAAAATAAAATGGATGTAGATATTTAGTGAGGTGACTAAAGCTCAACTAATAATTTTCATAACAAATCAGTTTTATCTATTATTTTCTCTAATTCATAAGGAACTTCTTAAATCCAAATAGGAGGAAGAATAGTAATGTAAAAGTGGAGCAGAAAATATTAAAAGTTGATATATTGTTGACATACATGTATAGAAGAAGAGTTCTAAAGAGCATTGATAGTTAGTATAAATAACTACTGACTATAGATATTGAATGAATTGCAATAGGTTGCTTGGGATGAAAATGACTTGTAGATGGAAAATTTCACAGAATAAGTCTCCATTATAGTAGTTGGTAGAGGAGTATGGATTCAATATGACTGTATCCCAAGAATTGATCATTTCTTCATTAAGGAAAAGTATTTGTTGTTTATCCCAGATCAACTTTGACTGATGATTTCTAACATAAGGAAGAGTTTACTGAAGTGTTGAGTGGTTGTCTTTTAAATATAGTCTAAAGAAAAATGATTGCAGAAGCATCCACTCTGAAACATGACAGCATTTAGCCTTCCTTAATATACATTTAATTCTTCTAAAAAGTTAATAGCTGCTAAGAGTGAAGAGTTTCTTAGCAGCTCTAAAAAGAAGCCAAGTTTCCTTTATGCAGTTTAGGTAATTTTAAGAAAGGTTACAGTACATAGAATAAGAGAAAGATACCACAAGTTGAAAGTTGTTCGTGAAAACTGGACATATGATATGATATAACTACCGTGAACAAAGTGAAACTGTGTATTTGTCAATTAAATGTAATGCAGATCCTCAGATATGTTATGCACATGTTTCAATTTCACTCAGATGATATTGGTAAACAATAACACATACACAAACTTCTTGAGAATAGATTCCAGAATAGGTCACCATTCTGGTCACAATCCTTCTTTTTACTTTTATGCCCATTGCATATTTGAGGGCTATATTCCAAGGGTGGCTACCAAAATTATCTTTTGAAATTATTTCCTTAACATCAACTTGACTTGTCAACATAACATTTCTAATCAATATGTAGTCACCAAGCTGCGAAAGTGGTTGACATCTACAACTCAACTTGCAAACTTTATAAAGTACTGAGAGAAACAGTAGTGTCACACACTGAAGAATCAGTAGTAAATGACACTTCAGGAACTTCAAATGACCTGAGAACTCCCCCCCCCATCCCCGCCAGAACTTCAAGTGCTGTAATAACATCAGACACCAATATTTCAGCTGAAGTAGGCAGAAACTCTATAAATTGATCTACTTGTTGTTCCATCACATTTCCACCATGTATTACTTTGAAATTTACAACTCCTCCAACTATCATGTTAGAGTGTCTTCTACCCAGTGTTCAGAAACTCAACAGTTTCACACAGGAACATTATCATCTACTCTAAATTCATGCAGGAGTTGTAATGTTTCCATCACTCCTTCCATATTGTATTATTGAGCTTCTTGAACTTAATAAAGTGTATCTGGTTTCTGTAGGTGAAGTGCTGCTATTTGTAACTTTTAAATAGCAACTCAGCAGGAAAATTTCCTGTACCTTGCATGAGAACAAGGATCTGTTCACTATAGTTTGAATGATCTGCAACTTTGAATGTGCAAATAGTGGACTTGGCCAGGCTGTTTGAGAACGATAAATTCCATTGAAGTACATTAACGGTTTGAACTCTTTACTGATGAAACATGAGCCTTTATCATTTTCTAATATTACAGGCAGAAGTAAGCACATGAGTTATGTAAAGAAATGCCAGGTGCTCCAAATCAATGGAACAATTGGAAAAGAGATAAAAACTGATCTGAAGACGCTGAATCAAACACAGGAGATGTTAAAGGACCTCAACAAATGACAAAATGTTGTGTTGTAGAAGACCTGCCCAGCCAACACAAATATGAAAAAAAAAAAAGAAAAATGATATAAAAAATGATGATGGAGATAAATGTTGGGATGCTTAATATCTACACTTGGAACTTTCTTGCACAGTTCATATTCATTTCTCCTCGCATCGCCCATCTCCATTGCTATCCATCACTCCCTACCCCAAATACTCATCCTTTAATCACACTCATTACTTCCCCCTCTATATTTTTTTTTTGATATTCACCTTTCTCTTCTCTGCCACCCAGCTATCTCTCTTCTATCACCCACTAGCTCCTATCTTCCTAGCCCTCTGCAATCATTTTTTCCCCTCCAACTTACTTGTGTAGAAAGACTAACAAAGAAATACTGAAATCCTGAAAAAGCAGGGAAGGGGGAACTTTTTAGATCTTGTCATTGATGAAACAATTTTGCTGGTACTGATGACTAAATAGAAACAACATAGAGTAAAAAGAATTCTTTAGTCTTGTCAGAAATAAAGCAATCTCTCTAGAACTGGTGTCATGATAAAATGCATTCAATACATTCTATAAAGGGGTCAGTGATTCAAAGGGCATCTAGCCATAGAAACTATATCAGTAATGAAATGTACAAAAGTGAGATGCAGTCTTTGATACATCTAGGAGGACAATAATTCTGGATAAGGACTGACTGGGATTGTAACAATTCATCCTACATGTGCCAGTATAGAAAAAGTGGATATAAAATGATGATTTTTGAATTAAAAAATGAATCATGTATAAATAGTCATAAATTTAATACACATGCAAATGAGGAAATAAAAGTTTTCTAAATACAGATGTCTAAATACTGAACAGGATTAAAACTCTTCTAATTCACTATCTATTGAAACCTTTCAACTATGTCAGCAGATCTATAGTCCATGAAGATTAATCTTGCTTATCTACAGCAAACATATCAAATAAGGCTGAATAATAAATACTTTTTCTGAGATTTCATAGATTAAAACTTCATCATAAGAGATTCATTAAAAACAAGACTTCTTTCTATACCTAGATTAAAGGATCATATGTTCAAACAATTATGAAAGTGGTTTTTCACTGAATAAGCAGCAATGACTTCTAAACAATTCTTAAGAGGACATCCCTGAGTTACACGAAGTTCATATAACAATGACCTCTTTTCATTAGCAAGGATGATTGCTTCTATAAAAGTAGAACACAAAAGTTTGAAACAGCAAAAACAAACAGGGAACCACTAATCAAGATGTTCAATGTTCCAGTTCCACTTCTAGAATAAAAAGGTTAAATGCAGATAGAGTAAAAAAGAAGAAACATGCAACTATTTACAATAAAACTGTTCTGGAAAAAAAATATAAAAATAATAAACACTAAGAAGAAACCCAGGAAAAAAATCAAGTTTAAACTTCCATAAAGTTAAGAAGAAAAGAAATAAAGTAAAAGAAACTAAAACCAAAAATAAAACTCATTGGTGGTGGACAAAGTAAAAAGAAAAAAAGTATATAGTATTGTGAATGTTAAAACAGTCTAAATATAATACAAAACAATGAAACAAAACACAGCATTCTATTTTAATTCTATATTATCTTTGAAATTTTATGAACTTTGGTATTACTAAGTAGCATTTAATTTGTGGAAGAAAAACCAAAATTCTATTATTTTCAGGAATCCTAACTCATAAAAACAGAAACAGTGAGGGGGTGGATTTCAGAAACAAAAGAAAAGAAAAGAAAAATTAAATTACATAAAGAAAAATAGAAATAAATGAAAAATCCCTGTAACTCTTCAAATTTTATATTCAAGCAAAAATTTACAATTCTAATTCAACTAAAACCTTAATTACAGGTTCAGAAGAGAGAAAGCAAACAAGCTATCGTTTGAATTTAATGTTGTTATAACAAAACAAAATAATATAAAAATATTTATTTTTTTAGTGTTTAGATACTTTTTTTTTAAATTTTACTGTTTCCAGCAATTTAATTCACTTCATAATTTTAAGTAACAACTAAAAAAAAAAAAAGTACAGAGCATCAAATAAAAAATATATAAATATTAAAAATTCTTTTTTTTTTTTTTAGCTCACCACCTCACTTATTTTATTCTAGCCTTCTACCATCTCTTTCAGCCATGCACACATGTGAAAGAATTTTATCACCACCTTTAAATTAAATAGCCAGCTTTAGTGTTTGAAGCACACACACACACACACACACACACACACACACACACACACACACACACACACACAATTATTGTTTATTGACCATTACTATACTATTTAACTGTTTACTGTTGGCTATTTCAAAATCCAGCACCTATGCACTACTGCATCAAGTCTATATTTACAGTAATTATTTTCAAACTACAACAACAATGTCAATGGATAGAAAAGCAATATAAAATTCAAATTAATAATTGGAATTAAAATTCATTTCACATGCAATTCTAGGAAAAAAAAGTTTAAATTCATTTGATCAAGGAACTCAATACAACTAGAGATTAATCAGCTGTAATGACTCTTATAATGATTGCTTCAATGAATCTCAAGGCTGGCATGAAATTAAGACTCCAACAGAAAAAGAAGTAAATTACATATTAACTGCCTCATTCTAACACTGCAGGGAAAATGTGTTAAATGCTTGTTCAGTGCACCAACTATGATGAGAATCGAACTCCTGATCTATGAAGTAAAGCTTTATGAAGTAAAGATCTTATCCAAGTTGTGATGGTGTCTCTTAGGTAATAATATATAACTCACCAAAATTGGTGGTTAACATGTATAGAATTGCACAAAGAAGAATTCTATAGATATTTTAAGCCTAGGGTTGGGAAATGAGAGATAAACATGTTTAATATCCTGTGAAATTATTTGAATAAACCTTGCTTGCGTTTCCCAGAGAGGAATCTGTTATGACAATGAAATTCTAGAGAAAGCCATCTGAGTAATTATTATCCTCAGTATGAATGAAAAATATTTAAATCTGTTCTGTTTGCAGCCACGTATATCAGCTGAATGGCTGTATGGAAACAATTTCTGAAAATATTCCATACAGACTACTACTGAAAATGATTTTCTAAGAATGTTAAAATACTGTTATCAATGTATTTTTAGAAATAAATCGAATGTTAAACATGTTATGTGTGTGTAGCCTTCATTCTGGCAAATAGAAAGAATTCTGATTTTTAAGTGAAATAAAGAAATCAATTTCTAACATAATTTTCAAAATATAAAAAAGAAAACGCAAGATCAATTTTAGTTTTCATGCTTATATAGTAAAGCTATGAAAAATCCATCAGTTCATTGAAAAGAATTTCATTAATAAAAATGCATGTTTAAAATTAACATTTAATTAACTTTCAGGTGTGTGAATATACTTTCATTGGGGAAAAAATATTATTTTACAATAATACAATCACATTTGTCTTCCTTTATTTATGTCTGTCTCACTTGATCAGGAAGTTTCACCTATGTCTATGAGATATTTGAGAACTGTTTATTGTTTGAAAGTAATCAGACAGTATGAAAATATGTGCTAAGATGAAGAAAGTTTACTCAACAACAGATTTAAATTTGTAGTCAGTAACTACTGAAGCAGAATTGACTTAACAATGGCTCAAGACAGATAGAATGCTCTGCACAGAAATAACCTAAGCAAAATCCGAATAAAGTACTTAAAGCTCATTGAAATGAACTAAGATCAAGATAAACAGAGAGAATTTGCCATTTCACACACACAAATCAAATATAATAAGTACCAGTGGAGTGAAACACATTTACAACTTTGTACAACTATCATATAAAAATACTTATTCTGATCACTTATATCTAACCAAACATCAAG
This sequence comes from Octopus rubescens, assembly GCA_027564515.1. Lineage (NCBI taxonomy): Eukaryota > Metazoa > Mollusca > Cephalopoda > Octopoda > Octopodidae > Octopus > Octopus rubescens. The sequence goes on from JAOPUL010002510.1 coordinate 35,415,790, forward strand.
TGCTATACAAGTTTTTAACCTACTCCAGGCTTTCTTAATAGAAGTAAGAGGCATGACTTTATGCAACATTAACTTTTGAGATTTGGTGGTAAACAAAGCTTACCACACTAATTGCAAAAGCAATTAACTCATGAACATAAAATAAAAATAAAAAAAAGTAATTTAAAATGTTTCTCCACTTTCCTATTTAATTAGTTTTTTTAGGTAATTAAAATTTTAGGTAAACTACCTACTTGTTTTACTGATAAAGGAAAATAAATGTCTTCTAATACTAACATGCATACTGAATGTTAATTTTTAACAATTTAGCTTTGCAAAAAGAGAAAAAAAGCTAGACAATAAATATACATTGACTTGCTTCCAAGCATAATCCTCTTGAGTTGACTACTCTAAGTAAATAGCATCAAACTAGAGTCCACTGATTGTTTACCATAGCTACAAGCTAGAATCATAACAACTTTATTGAGCATAAATAAAAAGCATCAAAGCATATTGAAGCCAAAGACATTTTATATGTGCTATTAAATATCTAGGACTATAAATTTAACAATGTCGATATGAACTGACAAGTTAATTAGTTGTCTGATTCAGCTTTAGGTTTAATATTGATTTCTGTTAATGAGGCACAAGAGGCCTTGAATATTTATAGGAAAAGGTGAGAAAAAAGCAGGATGTTGTGATATTAATGCCTCTTAGCAAAAACGATTCAACTAAGGGCAGAAAACTGGGTTGCAGATTTGTTACACTTTTGGTTCACTTCTACAGCTCTTGGTAACTTTAGGTTAGAAATTAGTTTAAAGATGTGTTAGTCAGACTATTAAGATATTCTACTGTTTTTAGCTACATAATGTTTTGATTGGTGTATATTCTCTTATCCCCTACAGGCATCCTATTTTCATACCCTTGATTAAATTCTCAATCTTTATATACTAACACAATATTTCAATACTTTTATCCACTATACATAAGAAATAAAAGTTCTTAGTTCAAGCTAAAACAAAAGATATATCTGTATGTAGAAAATGGCATCTGAAGGCAATCAGAAATTAGACCAATCAATACATTGTATTGATAAAAATACAAAAGACTTGATTAACAGTCTGAAAAAAGACACCCTACTCCAGTAACAATTCATGTCTCAAAATATAGACACAAAGACATTTCTTTTTTCAAGTTACCCTGTTTAAATTTTCCATTTCAGTTGCTTACAATGTTCAATTGTTGTTTTATTTCTTATACATGTGAATCTTCTTAAATGAAGCTTCAGATATTTTGCCTTTTAGTTTGTTGCTTTTAGGGAAATTAAAAAAGTAAAGACAAAGAAAATTTGGCTGTTAGATGAAGAATCATAATTTGCTAATTGGAAACTCATGGATACAATAGATCAGAGGATAATTATAACAGGAATAATGTTTAATTTTACAGCCAGAGTTTTAATTGATCATGATATAGTATTGTTCACTATCAAAGTCAGAATTCAAGTGAAAACTAAGACAAAATCATATATATCACATTTCACAGACATTTGGTCAAAGTGATATAGAGCTACAAATACTGAGATCAATATTTCCTGATAACAAGTTCAAAATATGATGTACTGTCATAAATATCTACCAAAGGTCAAATTAGTTTTATACCTTTCTACCCTTCAAAAGTCTATAGAATAGGTATCAGTAACCAATCTGAGTAACTTTTGGGATAGAACTGGCAACACCCCAATCTTTGGGCAGTACCTTGAGAAAGCAGTAAATGAAAAGTGAATTCTAACATGTTAATAACGAAGAGTTGAAATCAAGTGAAATAAATGAGACTTTTGTTAATTGCTGTTCACTTTTGCAAATAACTCTATTTTGATATTGTTGTTTTTTTTAGCTCTAATCAAACAAATCAAAGACCAAAAACATTCTAGCATTGATCTGACATTCTAGCATCTTGTTTTCAGGTAAAGCATTTCTAGAATTATGTTATCCAAAGAGTCCTCCTCTTTTTAAGATGTTAAGATTTGATATGAGGGAGATTTTTTTTCTATTTTGACCATATCAAACAACCACAAAGAGATTCAATCATTGATTTGATCACTGCTCCATGCTGTGGCTTGGAAATCTTTTACACGACAAGTTGCACTTGAAACCAAAATGCTTATATTGAAAATACATTAACAGAAGAAAATACCTGTGATATGGTGAGATTCATACTATATTATAAAAATAAGCTCAATCTAATTAGCCAAAATAAATAACTGACATATGCCACTGTTATTCTATATATTGTTGACAGTGAGATTTGGCTGGTATGCAGCAAGTAGATAATGTCACTGAAGAAGTACAGTATGCTGAAATCACGTGGTCTGACAGTTCTAGTGTCCATACCAGATGATTCTCGTCAGCTAACAATATATGTGTGTTCTTAGCCCTGTGTGTCTGTATAAGAGGTTCTCTCAGGATGAATACAGCAATATTTGGTGTTCTAGCAATACATCCACATTGAGTAGGATATAAAGATTGCCACTTGGTATTAACACTGCTTCTGTTGGTATTATTTATCTTTTAATTTATCTGTAACATAAGTACGTGCTGGTGCCATGTAGAAGTGCTCATATGGTGCCACATTAAAAGTACTCATGCTGCTACTACATAAAAGTGCTCATGCGGTACCATGTTAAAAGCCCTCGTGCCAGTGCCACGTTGGTAGCACTCATGCAGTGCCAAGTAAAAGCACTTGTGCGGTGCCAAATAAAAGCGCTCGAGTGATGCCATGTAAAAGCGCTCAAGTGATGCTATGTAAAAGCGCTCGTGCAGTGCCACATTTAAAAGCACCATTACCACACACCGATAAGTGGTTGGCGTTAGAAAGGGTATCCAGCCATAGAAACCAAGCCAAAGCAGACTATTGGAACCTAGTACAGTCCTCCAGCTTGGAACAGTCCAACCCATGCCAGCATGGAAAATGAACATTAAAGGATGATGATGATGATGATGATCTCATCTGTTAGTTGAAATGTCATTTAAAATGTCTTGCTGCTAGATGCCCTTCCTAACATCAACCACTTTACAGAGTGTGCTGGGTGCACATAAACATACACATGCATACACACATGTGTATGTGTGTGTATGTGTATACATATGTGTATTTGCATGCACAAATGTGTGTGCTTGTGCAAATGAGTTTGTATTTCCACTCATCTTCCTGTGTGTTTGCTAATTGTAAGCCTTATTGTTCATGCAGACAATGTCATTCATTGTGAAAGCAATCTACTGTAAAATCATATCTGGGCTTCTTGACATATCTTGTCATGTTGCCCAATCTTTCTAAATGTGTCATTTAGTGTCATTTGTTCCCAGTTCTCTGTGGAACTATGTCTTGGCAGTTCATTGTCTATCTGATATACTGGAGGATTATAATCTTGCTTGGAAACAGGTAAGGGTTGATATCAGGAAGGGCATTCAGCCACAGAAAACTCTGCTCCAATGTAGTTTCATCTGCTAGCATGGAAAAGCAGACATTAAAATGATGATGATGATATACTTAACCAAATAGTAAAATCTTTCTCAAATCACACTTTACCATCTTAGAAAAAGATACGTTGGATAATGTGATCCTGAGTTCCCTATGCATGAGAAAAAGATGAGATGGTCATGGCTGGAATGCCTTTGGCCCTATCAGGGCTGATCAAAGGGTAAACCACAACAGCAACTTAATACACAAGAATGTTAAGGCTATCCATATTTACCAGAAAATATAAACGACTCTCAAGGAATGCCAGAACAAAACTTGAGAAAACATTTTCTCTCATGCAAATAAAAACTGTTTTATTGCATTTCATTTATTTATTTACTTTTTATATTTATTCTTTTATTTTCAAAGTTTTATTTTCATTTTATATTTTTTTTTTTGGCTTTTTGTTTCTTGCTTTCCTTTTAAATCAAAATATATCTTTCCTGACCAAAAGGTAAAATTATAAGAGAAATAAAAGAAAATAATGCATTTTTAAAGGGTTAAACTGGTAAGTTATTTAAACATCAAGTACTGAATGATTTTCTGATTTATTGCCAAGCAAAGTGACATTTTGCCGTAACTATAACAGAACCCATTAATTTACTTGAATAACTAAAGATATAACTCTTTAAAAAAAAAAGTCCAAAAAACAATATTTTCAAATGAATTACTGAAACAATACTGACAAGCTTACATATATTTATACCTAAATACATATATAGACATACAGATGCATACATACATAAATACATGCATACATACATACATACAGATAAACACAGTACAGAGTGTGTATTTTTTCAATTGTTTCTTTGTAGAAATAATACATCTTGGTCAACAGTTATTTATTCATGAATCAACTTTTAATAAGTAAATAGAAAAAAAAAGCACAACTTGAAGAACCTAAAAAATAAGCTAAAAAAGTAAATAATAAAAAAAGAAATCGATTCTTTGGGTTTTAATATAAACTTGAAGTTCAATTGAAGTCAAATTGAAACAATAAACAATATCAAGAAAAGTGGGGGAAGATAACAAAAACATAATAAAAACAAAGTTAAAATAAAATTAATGGAGTAAAATTGACAATGAATTGTTCAGTTAGGAGTATATGATTAATCACCAATGAGATTGACTTTCAATATAATTATTGGTAGTCAGTGTCTGAGAAAGAGAGAGAGAGAGAGAGAGAGAGAGGACAGAGGCCAGTGCCACAGGAAAGACATAGTCCAGCATGATGCATAGGATGGAAATAGTGTAATGTAAAAGACAGAACTAAGTATGATATGATGTATCATATTAAAAATTAAATGTTGGTACCATACAAAAGCCAAAAGAGAACAGCATACTAAAGATGAAAGACTGAGTCCAGCTTCACAGGAAAAGCAAAAGTTAGTGCCATGTGAAGGGCAGAGACAGTATTATGTGAAAGATTGATACCAGTGCAATACAAAACATGGGGGTCAATGCTACATGAAGGAATGAGGCCAATATCATCCAAAAAGGGCAGAGACCAATGCTAAGCAATGAATGGTGACCAGCGCTAAATGGTAGGGCTGAGGGTAGGGTTATATGAAAGATGGTGGCCAATGTTTTAAGAATGCTGGTAGCCTGCATTATATGAAGGATGGTAAACTGTGGTATATGTGGAATCCAGTAGCCAGCACTATATGATAAGTGGTAGTTTGTGCTATATGAAGTGTGGTAGCCTTTAAAATATGAAGAGTAGTAGCATGTAGTATTTGGAAGGCCTTTTGTTCCAAATAGAATATAGAGGGTACTAACCAGTGGTATATGAAGGGTGGACACCAGTAGCAGATGGAGGGTTGTAGCCTGTAGTATATGGAGTGTGTTAACCAGTGCAATATGAAAAGTTGTAGCCTGCACTATATGAAGGGTGGTAGCCTGTGGTATATGAAGGGTTGTAGCTAGTGTTATATTAAATATGGTGATTTGTGGTATATGAAGAGTAGTAGCCAATGCTAAATGTTCTGCTATATAAAGAACGGTAGCCTTCTTTATATGAAGGGTTGTGTCCTGTGGTTATGAAAGGTAGTAGCTAGTTATATATGAAGAGTAGTAGCCAGTGCTTTGTAAAGTTTGATAGTCAGTGAAAGATGGTAGACTCTGTTATATGGAGTGGGGTAGCCAGCTCTATATGAATGATAGCCGGTTCTATATGAAGAATGATAGCCAGTTCTATATGAAGAATGGTAGCCAGTACTATATGAAGAATGGTAGCCAGTGCTATATGAAGAATGGTAGCCAGTGCTATATGAAGAATGGTAGCCAGTACTTTATGAAGAATGGTAGCCAGTACTATATGAAGGGTAGTAGTCAGTGACATATGAAGGGTGATATCCAGTGGTATATGAAGAGTAGAGTGCATTTCTTACAGAACTCTGTTGTCTGTGGTATATGAAGGGCAGTAGCCAGAGAGATTTGAAGATTAATAGCCAGTGCTATATGAAGTGTGGTAGTCTGTGCTATATGAAGGGTGGAATTCGGTGGTATGTGAAGGATGATAGCTAGTGCTATATGAAGGATGGTAGGCAGTTTGATATGAAAGGTTGCATTCAGTAGTATGTGAAGGCTGGTAGCCAGTAGTATGTGAAGGGTGGTAGCTAGTGGTATGTGAAGGGTAGTAGCCAGTGATATATGAAGAGTGGTAGCCAGAGGTATATGAAGAGTGGTAGCCAGTGGTATATGGTGGGGTAGTAGTCAAATTTTCTATGAAGTGTAGTAGCAAGTTCTATATGAAATGAAGTAGCCAGTGCTATACGAAGGGTAGTAACTAGTGCTATATCAAAGGTGGGGATTAGTGGTGTATGAAATGTAGTATTCAATGTTGCACAAAGGAGGATTGCAAGTGTTATATGAAGGCTGTAGACCAGTCAAAGGTGACTGCTATTGTTCACCAGTGAAATATGGTCAACAGTAAAAGAAGCATTGTAGTCAGTAGAGAAAGGAATTTATTGGCTTAAGACATTCAGGACAAAGTGAGAGAAAGAGGGAGATCAGAGTAGCATAAGGGCTAGAGACTGAAGTAAAATACTAGCCAAAAGGCTGCCAGAAGTTAGTTATGCATACAACAGAACTGACACAAACACAGAATTCATTTGCTATGCAAGCCGAAGCAACCACCAGAGCAAAGTCTATTCAGCCAGCTTGTAAATAAATGTGCAATAAAGATAACATCAAAACTATTAGCAGTCAGATATTGTTACAGGGGAATAAAAATTAATTTTCATAGGGGAAAATTGGTTAGATATTAAAGATACTAAAGCAAATCTATTCCCCGGGTGACGATGCAGGAACAATTAAGAAAAATTAGCCTTTTCGTCAAGAAAATAGGCAAGAGAAATCAATAGTGTTGCATGTGGTTACCATTTTTAGTGCAAAGCTCTATTAAAAACAGTAACATTCTGTTTATCTATTCATGAGATTATGAAGAACTAATTAGAAATACTTGGAATTAATTAAGTTCTGCAGCAGTTACATGACTTTCTAAAACTGTGTCTGTAGCTTCTTTAAATTGTTTTTTTGTTTTATTTTATCTGTTATTTTATGAGTTTTTATTTTATTTTAATTGTATTTCTTTAATGTTCTCATAGTATTTTATAAATAGATTAAAAATACTATATTTCTACTGTTTAATAAAGTAACGTGTGCATGTATGTATATAATTATATATATATGTGTGTGTGTGTGTGTGTGTGTGTGTGTGTACACATACACACACAGAGGCAGAGACAGACAGACATAGATGTATGAAAATTTCAATGCATGTGCATGTGTATGTACATCCATTTGTGTGTATGTATGTATTTTTTAAGTATATGCATGTGCAAATGTCAACATGCTTGATTCTATGAAAGAGATATAGTTTAAATAATATATTAACCTTTTCGTTTTTATTTTTGGTGAAGCCTTGTATGCAGTAAAATAAATCTATGTGACTCAGCAATTCCAGAGTTTTTTTATGGCTTGACTGACAGTGTTACATTGAGAAAATGTTATCAGTTGACACTAACAGCACCCTAGTTGTTGACACTAATGTTACGATTGCAGCAACTGCATAAAAATTAAAAAAAGACCACCTGAATGAGTGCCGTGAAGTCACTAGCTAACTCACTCCAACCTCTCCCTTTTCTAATGTGACAGCAATGTCCTCTACTCCTTGGAGCTGGCTAGTTTAATGCAATCTCCACAAAGGCATTGCCAACTTATTCATCTCTCTACATTTCATCAACAATATTGTGTCCACATCTCCACCTCCAGACCCCATCCTAATCAGTCTTCTTGGCCAGAAAGTTGGCCCTCTGGAATTTCAACCTTTTTATCTTTTACCTTTTACTTGTTTCAGTCATCAGACTGCGGCCATGCTGGGGCACTGCCTTGAATTTTTAGTCGAATGAATCTGGTACTTATTCTATCGATAACTTATGCCGAACCGTTAAGTTACGG
>JAOPUL010002510.1:35480729-35491964 GCA_027564515.1 Octopus rubescens
TGGTGATGGTGCTGCTGGAGTTGCTGGGATTGTTGTTGTCTCAGCTATTTCGGCTGGCGATCTAGCTGGTTTCGCTGACACTGGTGTTGTTGGTGGTGCTGCTGCAGTGGGTTCACGTGTCGGCGACCTTGATATTCCGGCTGCAGATGTGGCATCCTGTTTTTGAGGTTGTTGTTGTTGATGATGTGGTCTAGCCATTGGGAGTGGCCTCATGCTTTTATTTTTTGGGGGGACAGAAGGATCTAAGGTGGCCTGTGGCCCCACAAAGGTCGCATCTTGGCTTTCGGCCTTCTACAACGAGCCTTAGTTCTACTCCGTTGGTAGCTGTATAATGTCTGGGATTTTCTCTATATTATCTGGCTTCACATGAAGCAACATTTCTATATTAATCCCGGACCAGTTTTCTCGGCTGCTCCACCTGACCTCTAATAGTGTCTCCGGTTCTTCCAGAATGACGCACGCAACGATCCACCAGACATTGATACGGGTGGAACACCCGATATCCTTAGCCTTGCCGTTCTTCTAGAGAAGTACGTTGGGTACATGATAAACTCCTCACTTCAACGAGGTGATACTGCGTGCTTTCTTGCAAGTTCCTCAGTTTTGAAGAGGACATCTATGTTAGTATAGCGTCTTCCTCTTTGCAAGTGGGCTACGTCCTCCATGATGTCTTTCAATGCCTTTTCTACTTGAGTAATTGTGGCTGATTCCGCCAGCCTGCTCTTCCGTGATATACATCTGTAGAAGACAGTTTTCTTCTCACAGACTTCTAATATCTGTTTTGGTACGAGTACCTCTGCTTCACTTCCTTCGTGTTTAATGATTTTCTTCGCTTGGGCTAACTGGTTTATTTTTTCCTCTAAAGGTAGTGAAAACATCTCCATTACACTACTACATGTTTTTGTAGTGGCTGTGGCGCTGGTGGGGGTGGCGTTGTTGCTGTTAGTATTATTCTGACTGCTGGACTTTGAGCTACAGTTAACAGTTAGGGCGGTGTTGGCGTTAGTGTTTTTACACTTCAGGTTGTTGTTGTTGTCTCCTTTTGTCTCGTTGCTTTTTGGAGGAATAATTGACGGAAGGGGAGGATAGTCTTCGTCTACAAGGTGTTGGTGAGAGTGTCGGCTTTTCCCCTTAATGATTCTTCAATAGACGTTGAAGAAGAAGAAGAAAAGGAGAGAGAAGACGCCATGTTGTGTGTGTGTTTGTTTTTGTTTTTTAAAAACTGGGTAGGCGTTTTTTTAAGGCAAAAATTGCCCCTTACGGGGCAACAACGGCCTCAAAACCACAGCCTGGGGATTCTTTGTGTTCTTATGAACCAATTGAAACCAAAACGTAGAACATACAATATAACAAGTGAGTGGAAACAAAAGTTTTAAGAGCACTTACTCTGTGCGATAAAAAATACGTCCGTCTTCGACAATAATAATAATAATAATCCTTTCTACGATAGATACAAGGCCTGAAATTTTGGGTGGAGGGGACCAGTCTATCACATCAATAAGAGTGATCAACTGGTACTTATTTTATCAACCCCGAAAGGATGAAAGGCAAAGTCAACCTCGGTGACATTTGAACTCAGAACATAAAACCAGAAAAAATGCTGCTGAGTATTTTGTCCAGCATGCTAACAATTCTACCAGCCTGAAATTTTGGGGGATGGGAGCTAGTTGATTACATTGACCCCAGTACTCAACTGGTACTTATTTTATGGACTCCCAAAAGGATGAAAGGTAAAGTTGACCATGGCTGAATTTGAACTCAGAACATAAAGCCAGAAGTAATGTCACTAAGCATTTTGTTCAGCATGCTAACAATTCTGCCAGCTTGCAAATAATAATAAAAACTACAAACCCATAACATGTCTCCCTACAACTTACAAAACCTTAACTGCAATAATATCACAGAGAATGGGCAGACATTTAAAAGAAGAAAACTTGTTTCCAGAAGAGCAGAAAGGATGCTGCAAAAGCTCATATGGCTGTAAAGATCAGTTATTGATCAATAAAGCCATAACTGAAGACATCCAAAAGAAAAGGAAGGGTCTAAGCATGGCTTGGATCGATTGTTGAAAGGCTTTTAACTATCCCCCACACATGGATCCAGGAAACACTAGCCATGAACAAGGTAGCACCAACAATAATAAAATATAGAAAACGTGCCATGAATAAATGGCAAACAGTGCTGCAGCTCCAGACAAAAGAGGGAATCATAAAAAGTAAAGCCATCCCCATTAGAAGAGGAATATTCCAAGAAGACTTGCTTTCTCCACTCCTTTTCTGTCTGGCATGGACGCCTTTAACTGACAAACTAAACAGAACTAGATGTGGATAAAACTGCTACAGTAAAACAATCAACCATCTCTTGTATATGGATGATCTATAACTGTATGCTGCAAATGATAAACTGGAAACATTACTACAGAGAGTGCATGAATTTATCAAAGAAATAAACACGAAATTCGGCTTAGAACAATGTGCCAAAACAACAATGAAAAGAGGAAACTAGTTAAGAGTAACAATATCACACTAGATAAAGAAAATGAAATAAGAGAATTAGACCAAACCCAGATATGCAAATACTTAGGAATCAGTGAACTAGATATGGTACAACACACACAAATGAAAGAGAAGATAAGGAAGGAATACTATAGACGAGTTAGATTAATGCTTTAAAACAGAGCTCAATGCGAAAAACAAGATACTAGGTATCAATACTCTAGCTGTCCCAGTTATAAGTTACAGTTATAATATTCTTAATTGGGCACTCAATGAACTAACCAAACTAGACAGGAAAACAAGAAAAATAATGATGGAATTTAGAATACACCACCCAAAATCTGACATCGAAAGGTTATATATACAACAAATTGAAGGTGGTGGAGGCCTTATACAACTAGAAATCTACTATAAAATAACTGCCATAGAATTACAGAAATATCTAACTGAGAACCAAGGAAAACTGGTACAAATAGCCACAAAACATGAGCAAAACATAAAACTGTTTTCTGTCTTTAAGGAAGCTGAAAAATACAAGAAAGAAATCATAGTACCTGACAACTATGAAGAAAAAGGGCAAACAACAAAAGCTGTAAAGCAACTGAAATCTAAACTAAAACTGGAACAACAAAATACCATGATAAAACAATGGCAAGAAGCCCTTACATGGCAAATACTGGGATAAACTAAACAGAAAAGAAATAGACAAAGTAAAATCCCAACAATGGTTGAGAAGCTCAGGACTCAAAGCAGAGACCAAAGGATTTTTAATTGCAGCTCAAGATCAAACCTCCCCACCAGAAACACATAATGAAGAAAAATACTATAAATAACTGCAGAATATATGGTGATGGGGAAGAAACAATAAATCATATTGTCTCAGGTTCCCCAGTCCTGGCTAAGAAGGAATATATCCACAAACATGAGAGAGTTGGGACCTATATACACTGAAAGCTATGCCAACACTATGGAATGACAACAGAAAAAAGATGGTATAAGCATATCCCAGAAAAGGTCTCAGAAAATGATAAAGCAACCATACTCTGGGATATTCCAATGCACACAGATAGAGAGATCAAGTCTAATAGACAGGATATAGTTGTCAGAGATCATCAAGAAAAAAAAAATGCCTGCTAATCGAAGTATCAATCCCAACAGATGACAATGTATCTCTAAAAGAAATGGAGAAACTCTCAAAATATAAAGATCTGGAAATAGAGGTAACCCAAATGTGGAGACTAAAAACAAAAACAATCCCTATAATAATAGGTGCATTAGGTATGATTAAAAAAACATACAGACAAATACATAACCAAAACACCAAGACTTACAAATATATATAACATACAGAAAATAGCACTACTAGGCACCACACACATCCCATGTAAAGCACTTTCAATACAGTGAAAATAACAGAAAAACAAACCACAGCAGATACCCAAGGCACACAGAGCTGCACTCAGTAGTGCTGTGAAAGCACGTGACAAAAATAAGACTACTGAACAATAATAAAAATAATTTAGAAGACTGTGCCAAGGCAACTTTGAAGAGAGGAAAATTAATTAAAGACATTAATATTATGCTAGATAAAGAAACTAAGATAAGAAAAGTAGACCAAAAGCAGACATACAAATAGTCAAGAATCAATGATTGAGACATTGCACAACATACACACAAATGAATGAAAAGACGAAGAAATATTACAGATGCATTAGATTAATACTGGAAATAGAACTAAATGGAAAAATAAGGTAATTGGCATCAATATTCTAGCTATCCCAGTAATAAGTTATAGTTATAATATTCTCAATTGGACTCTAAATGAACTAACAAGATTAGGTTGAAAAACAAGGATATTAATGACTGCATTTAGAAAACACACACACACACACATTAAATGGTAAAGGGACATTTAAAATAAACTCTGTGTGTGTTTGTGTAATATTAATATATGTACGTTTACACACACACACACACACATATATATATGTATATATCTATTTGTGTGTGTATTTGTGTCTGTGTCCCCCAATACCTTGGTAACCGGTGTTGGTGTGTTTACTTCCCCGTAACATGCGGTTCGGCAAAAGATACTGATAGGATGAAATAATAGGCTTAAAAAAGTTCTGGGATCGATTTGTTCAACTAAGAACTCTTTAAGGTGGTGCCCCAGCATGGCCGCAGTCGAATGACTGAAACATATAAAAGATAAAAGATATATTCCAAATCCTTTCGACGATGATTTGGAGTACTTAATTCGTGGATTACCTTTACACTCGGATTACGTTACACCTTTGAATTCCCTCGGATTATGTCGATTCTGTACGATTTACTTTACACACACACACACACACACACACTCACACATAATTTATTAAGATCATATTTTGAATGCTATTGTACAAACAGGCTTTCAACAAAAGGTAATGTTTAATAGGCAATACATTATAAACAATGCAAATAAGATAAATATGGAAGTAATGAATGATTAAGATGATAGAAGATTTGCTTCTGAAAGCAGAGAAGACTGTTTCAATCCTAAACTCAGAAATAAGATTTACTTTTATTCAACTTCTTCAGTGTGAGAATGAATGTTTAACATTGAAGGATCACCTGGAGTAACAACTCATATTTATGTCAATTTCAAGACTGCTCTTGTAAAATTTTACTATGGAAGTCAAAATACCTCCAAAATAAGAAAGGGCTTTTAAGAATAGGTACCTGCTTGTCAAGGGCTTTTAAGAATAGGTACCTACTGTTATACAAATGCATTGACAAGATCCCAATTCCATTCCAGTCTAATACAGATCATTTCCCAGATCATCTATTGCAATATATATTAATGAGTTTATTGCATAGAGTGTTCAGGTACACAACAACTTAACAAAAAAGTGTAAAAGTGAAGTCAGAAAGAAACAGTAAGACAATTAAAGAAAGACACTAATGATAAATAGACTAATGATAAACAGACTAATGATAAACAGGATAAAACCAAAAAAAAATAATAAAACCATTAACGAGTCATAAAGAAGAAATGTGTACATAGGTGGATCAAGTGTATGGTGATGGATTGTGGGAAGCATCAAATTTTTGAAGGACACGATGTCCTGACAGTTAACAATGTGTGCGGGTAGTTTATTCCATACTTGAACAACTCTGTTTCCAAAAGTTATGAGTACTATGCTGTTTCCTCCCCACCAGATGCATGGCAAACCAAGACATTGGGAATCAAATATGCTGCTCAAATACACAATAGAATGCCAATGGATTTCAACACAATACCTAAAAGCTGGCAGTACAATATTCATTCACTTTGCTTCAACAATTGGTAGAAAAATAATGAAAAAAAAAAAAAACATGTAAAACACAATGCATTTAATTATAAAAAAATCTTCCATTTGGAGTAAGACCACAGATTTGTAAAAGTGCAGTATATACCTATATAGGAATAATATGCATCTTATTGACCTAAGATGGATGAGAAGTAAAATGAACTCAAAAGATTTGAACAAAGAACAAAGTACTGAAAAGGAAAAAAAAACTGGTACTCTATTTCTGTGAAACAATGCTTTTAATTATATATATTATAACCATACAACCAACAACATTAACATAGTTTATTGACAAAAATTAATCACACATAGATACAATAGGTGTGTATCCAGCACTAATTAGTCATATAACTGATCTATTTATTCTATTTTAAAAGTTTAGAATGTGTTGAGATACTACCATCTATAGTAAGGAGCAGAAGCAGATAACTTGTGGTATCAAGTTCATTCCATCATATTTCAAAATTTAAATCATGTAGCTATTGCTGTCTTTGCATTTTTAATATATGAAAGATAATAGACATAACAGTAATCTGCTGGAATAAAAAAAATTAACTAAAACCTCTTTTTTAGTTAAAAGAAAAAGAACTAACCTAGCTTTATGAATGAAAGCCATATTTGTCATAAATTGACTGATGTACAAGAAATAACCATATTATTTAAACTTGACTTCTATTATAATTTCATTCACATCTATGAAGAAGTGTGAGAACTGGCTCGAACATTTGACTACTTCATTTTATCAACTCCAGTAGGATGAAAAGCAAAGTTGACCTTAGTGGGATTTGAACACAGAACATAAAGAGCAGTAACTAAATACTGTAGGCAATTTTGTTGAATGTTCAAATGATTTTACCAAAGCTCATGTTTCATTTAGCAACCTTTTAAGAGGAAAGAAATTACCAAATTTTATATAAAAAGAAGGGTATGAGTTTGTTCCTGAGAAGTAATTCAATATCAGACATATGTCTTATATCTTAACTGAAATACAAAAACAAAAACAAACACAAAATAGAAAGAAATATAAAATACTTTACAAGAAGTTAAGGGCCAAAAAAAAATTAACCTTTATTGAATTGAAAGCTAATGATAGCTTTATTTTTAATTGATTAGCTGCACAAAAAAGGGTAGTGGTACAAGTGATTGAAATATATATATATATATGTGTATGCACATGCACACACATGCATGCATGTGTAGTTAATTTTCTTAACTTCAGTTTACACATTATTACTTTACATAATAATTAGAATTATTTCTAATTTTAATTTCATGTCAGCCAATTTATTTAATTCCTCTAAGTGACACAAACTAACAGGTTAAAATCAACATCATGGCTTTGGATAGCATTATTTTGAGGTTGGTAGAAGAAAATATTAACCCTCAAAAACAGAAAAATAATATATAAACCTCAATATTAAACAGCAAGAATTTTAAAGTTTATAAAAAATAAATCAAAATATTAATTGCTTCCTTAGGTTATGCTATCATTTTGATATTTGGTCTGGGCCACTGGTACTTAAAATGTATGATATTCTTACAAGTGAGCAGAAAGAGGCTTGCGTTTTCCATTAGAATCCAAGTAAATATACAGATGACGAACGTAAATGACAACAAAAAAGTAATTAGTTCAAGAAGTAATGCTGCAAATTATTCAACAAAGACAATTAGAGGCCATACTAATTCCACAGGAGCAAACACAGATGTTTCATCCAAGAGAAATAAGAACCAATTGTGTCTATTTTAATAGGGAATGCCAAAATAACTGAAAGGGAAAATCGGGGCCAACTGGAAATTTGTGAAAGGGGTGGGAACAGAAGTAGCAGAGAGAGAAATATTTGTATTTGTTGTTGTCATTAATTCTTTATGAGCATAGTTGAAGAACTGGTTGTCCTTATTAGTGCTCGCATTCCTTATTTTAATTCACCCAAGTACCTTCTTTTCTGTACCATATTTGGTTGAATATAGTGCCAACTCAACTATGGATCATTAGACCAGTTTAACATTTCCTGAACTGTTAAGATGCTGTAGAGTGTATAATCAATTTCCAAAAGCATGTTATTCCACAATGAAACTTGGGAGTTGTGCCTTAAGGAGTTAAGTTAAGCTTGCATAATTAGAGACCAGTAACACTTGATGCCTGGCTGAATGTTCTGTGTAACAAGATTTCTCTCCTTAGAAAATTCCAAACAAAACCCTTGGTGTTGAGGTAGAAAATTGGCTACGAGCAAAGCAGATAATTTATATTTTAGACTCTTTTTGCGTCTATTTCTGTCTTTCCTCCTTAACATCTTAAAGAATTCACCAAGTTTATTTTTAGTCAATGTTCTCAGTTCCTTCGTTTCTTTCAGAAGTTATTAATTTCTCATTAATTACTGACAGCATCTTTTTTTTTCTATTATATTAAAGGTGTTTTGGAGACAGAAAGGGAGCATATTTTAAAATTTTGTTCTTCCTTTAATAATTAGTTTTTTATACATGCACGTGCGTGTGTGTGTGTGTGTGTGTGTGTGTGTGTGTGTGTGTGTGTGTGTGTGTGTGTGAAAAAATATATTTATATAAACACACTATAAACTATAAACTCAAAGGTTGCAGGCTAACAGTATGTAATTGTGAATAGAATAAACCATTGTATATATTAAATACATTTTTTTATTATGTCAATAAAATAACACTGTATATAGACAAATACATACACACACACATTTGTAATGGGTTGGTTACAGATATGGCTGAGTGGCCAAAATGTTGGCATCACAATTATGTGATCTGAACTTCAATCCCACCATGTGACATTTTTAGTTTAGCCTCTTTAACACAGCCAGGAGTCAATCTAAGCTTTGTGACTACATTTGAGTAGACAGAAAACAGTGGAAGCCCATGTGCTGGACTGTAGCTTGCACTGGTAATTCAAATGGCCAGCCTGTCCCACATTGTCATGCCAATTCTGTTTAAAGATTATTTTAAGGGTTCAGAGCATTCATTTAGTTTCCACATATGAGAAATTACCAAAAAAGGAAAGAGTCATTGTCATGACCCCAATCAGACCAAAGCCTACATATTTTCTCCAAGTGTACTAGAGCCTGACATTCAAGGATCGATTTACATAGCCACCTTAAAGCTTGCCACTCTTGTTCATGATATTCAGACATGAAGAACTGCCATCATTCATCATCACCACACACACACACACACACACACACACACACATATGTATGTATATATTGGTTTCAAATTTTGGCACAAGACCTGCAAGTTTAGGGAGGGGTAAGTTGATTACATCAACCTCAGCTGGTACTTATTTTATCAACCCCAAGAGGATGAAAGGCAAAGTCGACCTCGGCAGAATTTGAACTCAGAACGTAAAGACGAACGAAATGCCGCTAAGCATTTTGCCCAGTGTGCTAATGATTCTGCCAGCTCACTGCCTTTATGTATGTATATATTGCTATTTTAAATCCATTTTCCAGCCAGGTATGGGTAGGATGATATTTGCTAGAACAGTCGATATTACAGCATGACATCATATCTAACAGTAATCCATTCATGTAGCATGAAGTGGGAATGGAACTTTGTCAACCAAGCTAACAAAGCAAGCATTATTATTCTCCTAACCTGAAGACAAAATAGATTAGCCATTATAAAGTTTGAACTCATGATCTTATGATCAATAGTCAAGTATCTTAACCTCACAGCCATCGCCCTCCATTATTTCTATCACTCTCTTTCTCACTGAAGTAACCCTGTAAGCTAAAGCTATAGGAAATGTATAACACTAACTTTGTTCATTTAAAATATGATGTACCTGCAGTTATTACAAAATAAAGCTTCCATTCACAGTTTTGTAGATGTGTGTGAAAGACTAATAATGTTTTTTATGTTTGTTTATTATAGATAGTCATGAAATTCAAAATTTTTAAGAAAAAGGATATGATATACTAAGACATTTATGTTTTCCTTTTCCTTTTTTAAAGAGTATTAGTGACAGAATTGCAGTGAAGCATTTCAATGTGGTATGAAAACAGACTTTTCAGACTATATTAGTAAAATATACTGCTACATTATGGGAAACCCATCATTGAATGAGAACATAAACAGTCTAGAGAATAAATGTAAAGGCATATTGCTTATTAAAAAAGAAGAAAATTATAACCGTTTGTCTAACAGTAATAATATAATAAATTCATATTTATCAAATTGGTATAACAGCAAACTACCAACCATTGAATTAATGGTATCTATTGTATCATTGAAGATATATTGTGCCTATAAGAAAGACAATTCTCACTGAAACAGTAAAAGAATGCCACATATTGATACAACTTAAATAGTAATGAAGAGTATAATATAACTAACATTGTTAACTTGTGTTATTGAGTTCAACTTCTGTTGGTATAGCTTGGAAAGCAATGGGCTTGATTAGGTAGTCTTAGATACACAACATGAACAGTATAGCATTAGTAATGTCTCAACAACCAAATTAGTTATGGGATTCACATCCCATCAGGAGTAATATATACCTAATGAAAGCTCAAGACTGAACTACTGGAATATTGTTGATTTAAAAAAGGAGCAGAAATAGTTAAAGCTTTACCAAAACAGAAATTTGATACTGAAGTCCAGCAAAGTTTTCAATTTGGCTATTAAAATGCTTATCATACTTTTAAATGAAACTAATCTCTAAATTTTCATTAAAAATTTCACTTTAAACTTAAATTGTAGAATATCAAGATCATAGAAGGAATGTCACATAATGCCATACAACAAAAATAAATGGCATCTATAGACATTTTGTAACCAATGTAATATTGAATGACAACCTATTAGGCATCAGTTTGAGGTAATGTTTTACATTCATATCTTGCTGTTTAAACTCTTGGAGCAAACAGCCACAGAAAGTGCTTCAGATTTTAAATAATATACTTCATTGTGGCATGTGTTATGAAAACCTTCTAGGAGAAAGGGATGTGTTTATATTGCCATATGGATAAAATATATACAAAAATAAAGTGAAATACCTAAATAAAAAGTTAAAAAACCAAAACAAAACAAAAACTTTTGAAGATTTGAACATTGCACAGTACTGCCAAAGTAAGTTCAAACACCAGCTAAATGAATTCTCAAAGTCAGTTATCTTGACATCAAGTACCCACCTTAACTAAAGCAATGGGGTTTTCATGCTTTAGCCAATAAACTGTGCTGACAACTCCTTTAAACACATCTATAAAATAGTTCCCAACCTCACTCCCGTCCATGATAGAATTACCACAAAATAAACCAAGCAAAGCAACATGATATTCTCTGTTGCTAAGATAAAATACTAAAAATCAGGGCAATATATGTGTGTGTGTGTGTGTGTGTGTGTGTGTGTGTGTGTGTGTGTGTGTGTGTGTGTGTGTGTGTGTGTG
>JAOPUL010002510.1:35733953-35750460 GCA_027564515.1 Octopus rubescens
GAAAGAGGAGAGGGAGAAGGAGAAATCCGGTGGAAAGAAGACGGCTAGGAAACCACGTGTGTTTCACATGATGGAAGATGGCGTATATATATATATATATATATATATATACATACGTGTATGCATATGAATGTGTGTGTGTGTATGTGTGTGTGTGTGTGTATATGTGTGTGTATGTATGTGTGTGTGTGTATGTGTTTGCATTTGCGTTTGTCAAACTCCCATCTCACCACTTGACAACTGATGTTGGTTTATCTTTTATCTTTTATTCTTCTACTTGTTCCAGTCATTGGACTGCGGCCATGCTGGGGCACCGCCTTGAAGAATTTTTAGTCAAATGAATCGACTCTAGTACTTATTTTTTCTTAAGTTTGGTACTTACTCTATTGGTTTCTTTTGCTGAACTGCTAAGTTACGGGAATGTAAACAAACCAACACTGGTTGTCAAATGGTGGTGGGGGATCAACACAGACACAAAGACACACACACACACACACACACACACACACACACACACACACACACACACATATACAATGGACTTCTTTTCAGTTTCTGTCTACCAAATCCACTGACAAGGCTTTGGTCAGCCTGAGGCTATAATAGAAGACACTTGCCCAAGATGCCACACAGTGGGATTGAACCCAGAACCATGTGGTCGGGAAGCAGCAAACTTCTTACAACAACACAGCTACACCCTGTAACCTAGTGGGTCAGCAAAAGTGCCTGATAAAATAAGTACCAGACTTTAAAAAACCCCATAAGTACTAGGATCAATTTGTTCAACTAAAACCTTTCAAGGTGGTGTCCCAGCATTGCCACAGTCCAATGACAGAAATAAGTAAAAGAAAAGATATACATAATATATATACGATTTTTCACTGATAAGATTAAAGTGTTTAATTTCATGGGAGTTACTTTAGTGTAATTGGATAGCACATCTGTCTGAGTTATGTGGATCAAATCCTGCCCCCAGCTTTCCACATTTTTTTTCCTATCCAAGGTTTTTTTTTTCCCAATGTATTATAGGCTGTTATTTATAGTAGAAAGGAAGGCAGCAAGCTGGCAGAATCATTAGCATGCCGGGCAAAATGATTAGTGGCATTTCGTCCGTCTTTATGTTCTGAGTTCAAATTCTGCCGAGGTCGACTTTGCTTTTCATCTTTTTGGGGGTCGATAAAATAAGTACCAGTTGTGTACTGGGGTTGATGTAATTGACCTAACCCCTTCCTAAAATGACTGGCCTTGTGCCAAAATTGGAAACCATTGTTTATAGTAAAAGGGCAGTAGATTGGTAAAGACAAAATCCGTTGCAGTATTTGTTTTGGTTCTTAACGTTCAGAGTTCAATTCCTGCTGAGGCCAACTTTTCCTTTCATCCTTCTAGGGTCGATAAAATAAAGTACCAGTTCCTGGAGTTCATGATATTAATTAACTTCCTCTCTTCAAAATTGCTGGCCTTGTACATAAATCAGAAAATGTTATTTATTGGTAAATACAGTTTGAGATGCACATTACTAATGTTTTCAAATTTTGGTGCAAGATCAGAAATTTTGGTGGTAGGGGATAAGTCGATCACACCAATCCCAATGTACAACTGATTCTTATTTTATCAACCTTGAAAGGATGAAGGGCAATGTTGACCTCAATGGAATTTGAACTCAAAACATAATGAGCCACAAGAATTGCCACTAAGGGATGCCACTGACATACCTAAGATTCTGCCAGTGCATCAGCCTTTCAAGACACACCATTAACCCTTTGCATGTTCTGTGTATCACATGTGATACACAAGACATATTTCCCTGGCAGCCCAAATATTCTAACTGTTTTATGTTCAAACCAGCCAGATCTAGTCTCCCACACTTACCATACCATGTCATTCTAAAAATAAACAATCACATCATTGAAATATCGAAGCTATGAGATAATGCATGATTAACTCAGAGCAATGTGAATAAATAAATATTACATTCAACAGAGTAATCTGAATACTAAAAGGTTAAAGTCACTTTGTACTTATGAAAGGAAAGTTTTATATTACTCAGAATGTATGAAACAA
The DNA here is from genome assembly GCA_027564515.1 of Octopus rubescens. Lineage (NCBI taxonomy): Eukaryota > Metazoa > Mollusca > Cephalopoda > Octopoda > Octopodidae > Octopus > Octopus rubescens. The sequence goes on from JAOPUL010002510.1 coordinate 35,736,015, forward strand.
GGGCTAATTAAAAGTCTGGTAAACAAACATGGATGTTTAGGACAAACTTACGAAAATTCTTCAGAGAGGAGGCAAAGGGTTAATAAAGACTTATTTATAATTTCAAGAATTCAAAATAATCCTTTCTATACTAGGCATGAAGGCCTGAAATTTTTTGGGGGAGGGGAGTAGTTGATTTTATCGACCCCAGTTCGTAACTGGTACTCACTTTATCGACCCTGGAAGGATGAAAGGCAAAGTCGACTCCAGCGGCATTTGGACTCAGAACATAAAGTCGGAAGAATTGCTGCCAAGCATTTTTCCTGGTGCACTAACGATTCTGCCAGCTCGCCGCCTTAAATCTGTGTAATATTAATATGTATGTTAACCACTTCCTAGCCTTGTCTTCCACAATGCAAACATTTTCTATCAAGAATTCACTTAGTTCTTATTCTGAGATATTTCCACTAATATTTACCACCACCATCACCACCACAAGAATAATGGTTTACAACCTTTTTTCCACACATCTCCCAATTTCAAGCCAACAGCTGAGTAGTTCATTACAAAAATAAAGAGAAATGAACCACCTGGTTTACTGATGCCAACCCCTTACTAAGTTGCAGATAACATTTTTAAAATCCAAGTCAAATAGTTTCTGTTAGCTGTGAAGAATAATGAAGGCTATCTTTTGAGAGTACATAACAAACCACACATGAAAGAAATACCAAGTAATTAGCAAAAACCAACTGATAGGGTCAACCGTTTAGAACAAGAGTGAGGGTGTATAAGATTTCAATTGCCCTCTTAGATAATGGCAAAAAAAACACCAAACATATGTTGGCCATCAGGCAGCAATTCTGAGAGCCATAAATTGAAACTAGTAATAAATATATAAATAAATATTACAAGAGAACAGTTCTGGTTCTCTTTATTATTTATTAGCAGTTCTTGGCTGTATTCCACAATTACCTTCCATTATCACCTCCTCATTAATTTAACAGTATTTCCATACAGGTATTGATTGACTTCAACACTGTGATAGAAAGAACAATATATAACCTCAACCAACAGACAACTAGCAAGTTAAAGCTCCAGTGCCTTCAGGTAATGAACTCTAAAAGAAATCTAAAATAAACTAATAATCAAGGAGTAAATCTGTGACATTCATATTAAATATTAACCCTTTTCAACTACTTTCTTCTTTTATGATAATAACAAAAATAATTAACTTAGGTCTTGCAAGGTAAACTAGATAGTACTTTAAACAATTTAAGATCATGAAATCATGTGACACTTTCTTATTGAGAAGGTTATGCACAATTTTACTTATATTTATAACCACCACTATAGCACAACTGATTAATATGCATAATCTACAATACTAATCAATGAAATGCTGAGTTGCATTTGAGAGAGTTTATTATATGCCCACCTTTAGGATGAAAGAGTGTTAGTTCATAAGAGAAAATTTACACAACAGAAAAAAAAGAAAAATAATAAAAGGCCACTTAGGGACAGTTCAAAGGGATAGTTCCTGTAATAATCGTCAATTCACCCACCTAGTCCCTAGCGCTATGCAAAAACCACCTTCAAATATCCAGAGCTCTACAATGTCTTAAAAGCACTATCTTACCCACTCAATTGAACCAAATCTAAAAGTACCACACACATACACACAGAAATATCTGCAGCATCAATTGCCTCACTAACCCCAAATACTGTGCTGGGATGCATACCACCAAATATAAATGCCAAAGAACACCAAGTGCCACACTCTAAACTATTCTACCTTACCTGCCTCTTCTACTGTGATCACCAACACGATCTGCTGATATATATAAGAAACTGAATGAGTTCAGATTTTCTTACAGTGTTGGGACATAATAGAAATGCTCACACCACAGATCTATAGAACCAATGCTATAACTGCCATGTCAAAGTAGTCTTCAATAGGATTGAATTAAACAACCACATCTAAATTTATAGTAAAATGATGACTTTCTAATTCAAACTTTTACCATACAGTCTGAAAATTTAAATAATCAGTGTTTAAATAACTCTACAAACAATACAAATTCTCACCAACTTCAATAAAACAAAAAGGAGAAACTTTTTCTTTCTTTTTTTTTTCTTTATCTTAGTGTCTGTTAAATACATTCAAAAATATTTGCTAATTAACTGCTTAGAAATTTCCAATGATAAATATTGTTTTAGAAAGTTCAGTTCATTTCTGGCTGAATTTTATGTGAAAATTATTTTGATCAAAACAAATATTAAATGATCATATTAAATATGATCATTAATTTACATTTCAGACTGAAAAATATTAAGACAACAACAAAATAATAAGCCTATTGCAAAATAAGAACTTTGATTTTGAAATGAGGCAAAAGCGCCCTCAACCCTCCCCTCTTAGTTGAGGGGAGGGTATTTAACAGGTAACCTGGAAGGATAGTAAAAATTCAGCTTTGGCTAAACAAAATCCACTGAAGCTATAATATTTATCATAGTGCAAATATAGGTATCGAAGGTGTTGTTTGTTGAATCAGTTGGGTGCTTGACCACTAGCCAATGCTGTAGAGTATCTAAATACAAAACTGCTCAACACAATAATCAGAAGCAGCACTATAAAACTGTCAAATGTTTCATTGATCTACAGTACTGAGTTCAACTCCTCTCATGGCCTATAAGCTTGGAAAGTATCTGATGTCAACAGAGTGACTTGTTCAAGGTATAGTACACATAAAATATAGTTTTTAGTTTTACCCCTATAGTCCAATGGAATTATGACAAACACCAAATAAAGAGATAATATATTTTTTACAAAATGTAGAATATGCCAGCTCTTGCCTTGGTATATAATATGACGCTCAAGCTACATCAGATATGACAGTGATAATCATGCACCAATACATAGCAAGAATGTCAAAGAATAAAAAAAGAAGTTCAGGATTATACAAAAAAGAAAAAAAAAGCCATTTGAAATAAGTTAAAAGTGCAACTTGCTCAGTAACATCTAATTTATATTGACATATTTTAATGTTGTTTTCTTTGGGAGATACTGATATAACTCATCACCTTTTCAACAATACTTCAAAATGGCAGATATCCGCAATACAAAAATAAACTCCAGTAAATTAGAGAACTTAATTATCTAACATAAAAGTTCTAAAGGAAAATAAGATAAAATGTAGCAAATTATAAAAACTAAAGTGAACAAAAGTCGTGAAAATCTGATAACAGCGTTACAAAGTAATAATACAAAGTACTAGAGTAATATGAAGTAAAGAATTGCAATATTTTAAACTCGACTAAATTTAATTACAATAAGGGCAACACCTATATTTGAGGCTCATGGCACTTTTGAAAACTATGTATTCATTTATTTTCTTAAACTGTGAAGTTAGAAATTCTTATTGTTATTGACAATGAAGTTCTGAACATGTCATATCAATAGTATGACTGAACTTTTGATTGTAAAACAACATTTATTTTAGAGAATATACTCAACGTTTCAGCTCTCAGACCAGAATTGTGGCTAGTACATTGTTTCAACTAGACAGAGAGTGAGAGAAATAGTATAGTGGGTAAAACCATAGAGGCTAAGAGACAAAAGCCTGAGAAGATTGGAAGGAAGTGGAAGTGCAAAGAACAGTGTCAATAACTAGCTGAGCCGACATCAGATATACTTAGCAAGAGAAAAGGCTGAAAGTGAGAGGTTGACACATGTTCAATGTCATGAATATCAGAGGCATGACATGTTTCAGACCGCAAAGCAGTATATTTGAGAGGATTAAGACACTCTCTGGGAGAAGTGTACGTAGAATGATAGTAATGCACTTGTTCTTAGAGATGCCAAAAAGAAAGAAATACGAAAATACTAATGACAAATTATTGAATGAAGAGAATGTATGAGTGAGAGAAAGATAATCTCCAGTAAATTCAATAGAGAGCCCAACCATGAATGTTGATAGTCAAACAGTAAAAGAGTGCAATTTAAGGACATGAAGGCAGGGAAGGCAGTTACACCATCAAGTATGTGGCTGAGATGCTGAAGATATCTGACATGGTAGGCTACACACTAGACACTAGAAAAGTCATTCAGGTAGTAGAGAGATGTATCCTAACCAAGGCTAGTATAACAATATCAACTGATATAAAAGTAACTAAGATGCACTAGACAGAAGCAACAATAGAAATATCAAATTAACAGACCAAGTTATGAGACTGAAAAAGAACCAGTGCAACTGATTAGGAAGAGAATTAGACCATACATGATTCTGTTCAGCTTTGTGCTAGGAAGACAACTGCAGGAGTAGTACTTAGGTGGAAGCCACTTTTCCTTACATTTTTAACACAGAGAAGGCCTTCGACTAAGTTCCATGCTCTGTAATCTTGTAATCTGGTGGTTGCTTAAGAAACTAAGGATAGATGATGATTTTGTGGGGACCACCATACAAGCCATGTGCAGAGGTACACTCAGCAAGATGAAAGTGCTATTCGGTGAAAAATTTAGAATACAGGTAGGTGTCCATCAAGACTCAATCCTCGGCCCCTTCCTATCAATTATAGCCCTTCATTTTAAAACCAGCTGTTCTTGGGCAATATTGTATGCTGATGATCTTATTTTAATAGCTAAATCTATAAAATATGTGAAGAAAAATTCTAGAATTAAGAAGCTTGTGAAGTTTTAGTGAATAGGAAAGAAGACAGGGGGCTCTACTACCAACAGCAATGAGAGTACACATGAAATAAATTCCTTCAAATACCTGGAGGTCTCCACAGAAGGAGATGAACTAGACCTAATTAACAGTAGACATGAGTGAACATGGTAACCAGAGTAAGAATGGTGTGGGAAATGTTCAAGAAGCTATTACATCTGCTGGCAGCAAAGGGTTTTTCTCTCAGAATGAAGGACAGATTGTATGATGCTTGTATACAATGTGAAATGTTGCATGATAATGATACATGGGGCCTTGAGTGCAGAGGATTTGTGAAGGCTGGAAAGAAATGATGTTTGTATAAAGTTAGTATGTATGAAAAGCTAAGTACAAAAGAGCTGAGAGAAAAACTGGGTATAAGAGGAGTTACATGTAATGTGCAAGAGAGAAAACTGCACTGGTATTGGCATGTGATGCATATGGAAGATGACAGGAGCTAAAAGACATGCCAAAATGCTTGAAATGAATGGATTCTGTGGAAGAGGGAGACTGAAGAAAGCACAGCATGAAATGGAAATTGGATTGATCGCAGGACTCTGAAGTTCATGAAAGATATGACCAAAAACTATAATGAGTGGTAACATGCAATACTGGAGAACTGGCTACCCATGAAAGGCTGGTAAAACAGATATCAAAAGGGTTTTATTTAAGGAGATTGGAATGTATAATATATCTTCATTTTGGCCTCTTACCCATTGCTTATTACTGACATCTAGCATTCTTTTCTCTTCCCATTACTCTGTCTCTTTTACATTACAACTTCCTGTGTGACTTATTGTTGACATATATCACTTTCTCCCTCTTTTTTCTAACATTCTCTTTTTCACTTCCATTAATCTGTCTTCCTTCTATCACTCAAATTTTCCCCATCACTGTTCTCATACTGTTTATCTATTAACTCTCCATTGCCAACAACTAACATGTAGTTATCTATCACACACAGTCTCTCTCCCATATAATATCTCTATCAATCTAACCCTCCTTAATATCTCCATCAATCTCATCATACTCACAGTTCTATCACCCTTTCATACTCTCAATCTACTTTTCTCTTTTTCATCACTCTTTTCTATTCACTCACTTGGTCAGGTTGCCTTCAGTGAGTAGAGACAACATAGTGTAGATCAGGCTTGCTAGACTCAAGGCAACTTTTCAGTACTGTAAAATGGCTGGCAGACAGTAGAGAGAATGTAGAATAGAGTGGACTCATTAGTCTTGCTGGGACAAGAAAACTTCTATAGTGTTGGAACCATGATAAAATGCTCCAAGTATACTCTGCAAAGTAATTGATGATAAAAAGGGCATTCAGCCATATAAACCATCTCCAAAAATGGAATACACAAGTCAGGAGAGTAACTTCATATAAGTGATGTGGACTGCTATAGAGAAGCAGATAGATGATGGTGATGGAGCCTATACACAGACACTGAACTTGCAAGTAATAACAGCCAAATTTTCCTCAATTCTACTTTCTAAAAAAAAAATTTTTTTTAAATAACAAAGGGCATGTAGAACAATGCTGTTCTTGATATGCAAAGAGCAAGACAGTCATGATTAGAATGCTATTGATAAAAAATCTGCTAGACTCTACTATCTAGAAGTTGAGGGCTCACCTGGGATTAAACAACAACAACATTATGGTTAGGTCAAGGTAAAATGCTTGCAAAAACATGCCAATTTCAGGAAGGGACAAATATTTATGGCTGTGTGACCAATGACTTTTCTTATATATTCGGATAAGGGCATAACACTTTAAAAGCAAGAGATCATTAAAAAAAATATTGAAACTTAACTTCCAAATTAAAGTTTTAGAAGTGTTCAAAAGTTCACAACACATATGAGTAAGAAGAATTCTGAGGTTGTGCTTCTGAGTGCAAGACAGTACATAACACTGATGCGATCATACAATGAACTACAGTTTCACTGTCTTAAGGGACAATTATTATTTTTACAAAGGAAATAAAAGTCTCTGCAAAATGTGACATATTGGTGTATCAGCAGCATGCACTACGGTAAAAACATTGTTAGAGTTATTTTTCTGCCAACTGTCTTACTTTTTTTCCACCATTTTCTTAGTGAACACATACAATGTAGAATTTTATTTTGCTAACCACTGCATATTTCAAGCAAGTGAATAAATGAGAGAGAAATAGAATTGAAGCACACAATTTTTCAAAACTGAATGGATAAATGAATTGCTGTACATGTCAGAAAATATGACAATATTTGAGGTTATGAAAAAGAATTGTTAAATCATATTATAACACTAGTTTTAATATTTGAACCATTAAATTTAGTGGTGAAAGAATATGTATTAAAGGATGTTGTAGCACCTATGATAATGTGATAACATGAAACTGAGGACTGGTATAAACAATTTTACTGATTATAAGAAGACAATATTTAGCAATTATAGTAAATAAAATCCTGCAGTGATAATTGTATGTCAACATTATATGAAAGGAGTAAACATAATCTGTTAAAGCTCTTTGTTGTTGATCCAGCAAGTACAGCACGAAATTTTGGGCGGTAACTAACTTCTAGAGTTACCTTATGCACTATTTTACATTGTACACTGGTTATATACAATAGTAATTGACAGCATTAAATGATAACTATTGTACTGTGTTTCATGACTTAACCATTGTAAACAATAATATTTTGAAGCTAAACATGTCTTTCTTACCAAATTAGACCCAAATGATGAAATAAATAAACAAAACTGAAGCAGCTGGATTAAATGCAGTTGTGATATAGCCCAAGTTAGCTTTGACTTAACAGGCATTTGACCAATGTCATGACCACTTTGGTGACTTTTACAGGCATCGAGAAGCTAAGAGAATGTTATCCATTTGTCTTCCCTTATTTTAAGATGGCAAGATGTGACTTGAGGGATATTTGGTTGTTAATTCTGGCAGGTCAAACAACTACAGGGGTTCCTTTATTAGCTTGCAACCACGTTAATGTAAATGATGAGTGGAAAACAGAAAATTTTCAGAACTAGGGGAACTCAGAAGAGTGTATTTTAAATTTGAAAAGAACTTTTGTCAACAGCTATATCATTGTACAGCTGTACTGATTGATGTGTCTGGGTTAAGCTCAGAAAAGACTAGAATATTTGAGAATGTCAGTCTATAATCAATACCTGACTACACAAAGAAGAAGAAAAGAACATTTTTGCTGTTTTAAATGACCATTCAAAGCAAATAGTTGAACTGTGTTTTAACATTATATCTATGGATGAAAGATCTAATTTAATAGATATTGCTTAATGTCTCGTATCTAACAGGAACTTAAAACCCTAGTGGAATGATAAAATATATGAATTATGATTTGATATTTGATTTTACAAACTTTGAAGTCATTTGTGTTTCTGAGGTAACAAATATATGAGGAGAATATGTAAGAATAAAAAAGATATTAAAATGACTGGTTTTCCTGACAAATTTATCAAAAGGAAAGTATACTAACATATTTATAATAGTATCTCTCAACATGTCATATTAGTCATAGCTTTGATGTTATTCTATCTTTGTTCTAAACAATTAATATGTTCAACCTTTAAAGTCTAAGAGAAGATACTGTAGTTTGACTTTTTCTTATGCATCAAATTGAGGTGGTTTAAGTTAAAGAAGAGAATTATAGTTTCATGTGAAGACATTTCAAAATTCTTAGTAAACAAACCAATTCCAGTAGCTTGAAAATGAGAGTAGAGTAATGATCACTACTTTTGTGATATTACAGTATCAAAGAAAAAATCAGATCTAAATGTCTTAGAACTGCAAAAAGGTACAAAATGACATGAATACCATTCCAAGATCGATTGTCAAGATCTGAAATATATTATTTTCTAATTATGTAAACCTTAGTGTAACAATGCCAAATACAGAAAGTAAAGTGGTGTTCTGATTATAGAATTTAGCAAATGTTATTTAAAGGAGACATTGTAAGGACCAAGGATTCTTTTTTACTTTGATCCAGACAAAGTACTTATAAATTTACAGCTATGGGCATCTCTGAGCCTTTATGTTTGGAAGTTTACTGAAATAAACACAAAAGTTGAATAAACAAATATTTTCGTTAAAATAACAATGAAAACATTCAGTAATCTCAGAAGTGCTCATTCTCTATCAAGTAAAAGGCAAGTAATATTTTTTTCTAAGTAAGGTGGCGTGCTGGCAGAATCGTTAGCATGCTAGGCAAAATGCTTTAGTGATATTTCAGTCGTCTTTACGTTCTGAATTCAAATTCTGCTGAGGTTGGCTTTGTCTGTCATCCTTTCATAGTTGATAAAATAAGTATCAGTTGATCACTGGAGTTGATGTAATCGACTTACCCTGTCCCCCGAAATAACTGGCCTTGTGCCAAAATTTGAAACCAATATCCTTCTCTAATAAATAGAAGAGCTTTTAAAAACATTCACTTCAAGTATTACTCCAGCACCACATTGAGCTGTGTAGGGTATGTTGGTAAAATATATCTTTTGTTGCTTTTACAAAGTAGCTTATTCAAGAAGAAATATTATTACTAAATAGAACAGCTGTGACTCAATATATAAATGAAAATATCAACAAACAGGATTTACTATAGCACCACGTAACCAGCCAATAACATGCAACAACTTCCCTTACAGTTATATCAGTCTACATTACTATTTATGTCAATATGCACACCTGTAATATTTGACAATACTTTAGGAAGAGTATTAAGGGTATATTTGCATTCATGAAAACCATACACATATCACCCTTTGAAGTGCATATTTCTAATGAAATACACTGCCTATATGTTTAAGTTACTTTTGAAAATAAACAAGAATTCAGATATTTAATATAATAACAATTTCAACATTAAGTTGGTGTTTTGAACACTTTTTAACACAAGGCTGTTATATAAAATTATAGTTATCACATCACAAAGGTTTTAATTTAAATATGAACAAAGTCAGTTTCTGGAGGGATATAGTCAAAAAGGTTGAATACATAAAGCCTGAACAGAATTTGATGCTGGTATAATATTCCATCATGAAGCCAATCAATACATTACCAAATTATATAATTATATACTTCAAATAGCAGTGTGAAGAAACCAAAATATCATGTTATTACTTAAGTGTTAGATCATTCATTCTGTCAACAAAGCGGTACTTCAAATATTCATGGTTTATTAAAATATGTAATCTCCTGAAATCAAGAGATATAAACTAAGCTGAGAGCTGTAAGTATGCAGATATGCATGTTTGTATAACATGAAGTGCAGAACCTGAATAATGAAGATGTGTCACTACAGAAAATACAGATCATATATTCAAAACATGTTGTAAACATTTGATTGTGACCATGGAAATTGTACATATTTGGCTTTATCACTTTGCAGGTTACCAATACCTCTTCGCAGTTAAGGGATTAGGTGTAAGATGAGCACCCAAGTGTATATAAGTTGCATGTACAACTGATATAAAATACATTAAGAAAATCATTTGCCAACACAGATACAAAAATAAAGACCCTAAATGAAAACTAATAATTTCACAAAACAGTGAAGTTTTAACTGAAGTATGGGTTCAATCTCAATGTACAACTCAATGTATATTAAGTTATGATTATAAGAACAATCGGAGTCACACACACAACTCGATGATGTAAAGTCCTAAATCTCCACCATATTGAAGAAGTCAAATTGAAAATTTGCTTTCTATAGTGAATATGAAAAGCAAAAATATCACTTTGCTATCATGATGGGTAATTTTCAATAAATAAAAGTCTAACAGTAATTTAGCATTTTAATCATCAATAGAAGAAAAATATGAACTTTAAAAACATGTGATAACCCAGGCATGCTGTGAGGCTAAGAACTTCATTGCATAACCACATTACTTCGCATATTATTCCACTGAGTGTTACCTTGGGCAAGTGTCTTCTACTACAGCCTTGAGCCAACCAATGACTTTTGAGTGAAATTTGGGACACAGAAACATTTTAGAAGCCCATCTTGTGTGTGTGTGTGTGTGTGTGTGTGTGTGTGTGTATGCGTGCGCACGTGCATGTATTTCCACATGCTTCCATTCTGTTGTTATTTGATCAAAACTAGTGATAGTGTTTATATATCTTGTGAACAATATTCCGTATTTCATTAGGTGTGAAAACCAGTGGAATAAATATACCATTCTTAAAAAATGATGATTAGCAACAACACGGGCATCCAGCAGTAGAATACTGCCAAAATAAGTCCCATCTGCCAGTATGTAGAAAGCAGGCATAAAAATCTAATGATGATGATGATGACAATATGCTAGCTAAAGTAACAAATTAGATTGGCAAGAAATTGTGTGTTCCTTCTCTGAGCAGCACAAGTTACTCTCTTAGATATCATGATAAAAATATTAACATTTAAGACTGGTATGCAACAAAGGAGTAACTACATCATAAAGAACTATTCCCATTTTCAGATTTTTCCTACACATACCAACTTGAAAGTAAAATGAAATTGGTAAAGCAAAATAAATTCCCAAAAAGTTCATAAGGTCCTAAGTTTTCTACCCAATACCCCACTGCTAACAAGGATCAAGACAACCTAACCATAATATAATTACTATTATCACCCTTGATTATCTTAATTGGTTTTCTGTTCCAAGTTCATAATGATAAGAATTAAGTAGATGAATTAGAATTTAGGGTCTAGTTGTAATCCAATAGACATTTAATTGATAATATGGAGTAGCCAAAAGAAAGCAATTCCCAAAGCTGGTAGATAAGGTTGAAAAGGGCCAAACACACAGCTGTTGTAGAACACACACATACTCACATTTCTATAATAAATAAATAAATAAATAAATAAAATAAAATAAAATAAATAAATAAATAAATAAATAAAATAAATAAAAAGAAAGTGTTAGAAGATTAGCTCTCTTAAGTTAAGTCAATTTTCTTCAAAAGAAAGAATGTATTTCAAATACTTTATTCAATAATAGTTTGAAGAAACAAGATTTTAAAGCATATCAATACAACAATACATAAAAATAAGTTGACTGATATGTATCATGAACAGTTTTATACTTTGCACAGATCTAGATAGTCCATTCAATTTACAGCCTATTTAGTTGTATATAAGATAAAATGGAGAAAGGAGTTTAAAGATGGTGTACTCTTACAAAAAATAAAAAAAAGGAAAAAAAAGCATAGTTTGAGAACTAAAATGTAATATTAATATCGATGAAAGAAGAACTTTAAGATATCTAATAATTATTGGCAAAATATTTCCTTATATAAAATAACATTACATGTGTCTCTATAGTCAGAAGCACAATAAAATGCAGTTGACACTTCATGGTAATATACAACACCAAGTTGGCTAGTTTTCTAGTACCTGATAACATGAACTGTGAAGAGTTCAGTCCCTGCTTGCATGGATGAAACAGACATAAAATGATAAAGATGCTTATAATTATAAATTTATATATATATATGAATATGTATGCATACACACATCATCAACATTCAACGTCTGTTTTCCATGCTGGCATGGGTTGGATAGCTCGACAGGAACTAGCAAGGTCAGGGGTCGCACCACAATCCATACACACAGACACACCCCAAATGTTTCTGATTCCCTTGCTGGAATGGGCTAAATATGTCAGCTGCACAGCATACTATCATTTACCTTAGTATTCTCTCATTTCTTATGTGAAACCCAAAAGCTTAGAAACTATAAATGTAAACAAAATGTATTTATAGAAATATAACTCAATTAGAATTATGATATCAAAAACTATTGCCAATAACCAAATACAAATTTCTTATTCTTAGCACCCATCACAAAAAAATTTCTTAGTCTTTTCTATAAAAATATATAAAGTATGATTAGATATTAAACCTATCCATTTATTTTTTACTTATAAAGTATAAGGGCAATTTTCACAAGAGAAGGGGTTAAGTAGAATGGCTCAACTTCATTATTTTACTAGTATTTGTTTACTATATTATTTGACTAAGAGGTGTAAAAAACTAATCTTAACTATAACAGACTTTCATACTACTAACTAATCAATTTGGAAATGTGAAGTTGAGTAGGCAAAAGAAAAAATCAGATGAATGTACAATGTCAAGGAGCTATACCAAGATTTTGAACCAGAGATCTTGCAGTGAACATCTGGTACATTATATTCAGCAATTTTGTCACAAGATACAAATGTATTTCCTCTTTGAGAAATAAATTTCATGAATTGGAAAGGACACATGTATCCTTCAAGACAAGCAGTGTCATATGACAACAGTAACTTGCCCCATCTCAGCTTATTATTGGTTGTAATAGTTCCATCTCATTACTAGATACTGGACAATTAAGTGAAATTGATTCTACTATGGATCTTAGAATTGAACTCATTTTGTTTCCTTTGTAATTGAATAGCAGACTAGTTTTCCATGTTGATCTCTTTAATTAAATTATCGTCTTTAAAAGCAATTTTCCTCAGTTCAGTAAAGGCAAATTAATGCAGATGAAATAGAGAAGATAATGCATTTACATTTTCAGTCTGACCTCTGTGGTCTCAATTGAATTGGGATGTTAGCATGATTGGTGTGGCATCATATTGCACTGTATTCAATTCTAGCTCTCAAATCCGATTTCATTCCATTGAAAAGACTATTTGTAGTAAAATTTAGCAAGAAATACTAAACTTTCAAACAGAAATACAAGTAAACTATTTTACATTATATATACATACATATACATATAAGTATTTTAAGTCGATAACACAGCACAACAGAAATGAGTTTTGCACCTGTGAATGTTGTTTCAGAAAGAAAAAAAAACACACTAATTTTGTTACTGTGAGTGAATCTTATTAAAATGAAAAGTGTTGGGAACTAGATAAAAAATAATAATAGGTGAAAGAAAGAAAATAAATTGAAGATGTTGAGTTCAAATCATACAAGAGATAAACAATGTAATATTAGTATTATTATATCAGATTACATCTCCTGCTTTTCATGAAATTCACTTCTTTGGACTCATATTTTGTTCTACCAGTATCTCATCCATACATTCATATAGGATGATTACCATGACTTTAAAGTTGTCTGAGAGTGGCTGTTTTGCCAATGCACCAGCAGCTCTGGACTTTCTCAGTTATCTATTTTGTTCAGCTTCTATGTCTTGTTCGAACTTTATGATACTTTTCTTTATGAGACTATGCCAAGTAGATTTCAGAAGCAAGCTTCTTCTATGACTCTGGATTGATGCTGAAGTAATTCACAAAGACCTTGAGAGTGCTCATCATATTTATGCTGTCCATGGACTGAACATTTCCCCTCTGCCAGTCTGTTGTAAAAAAAAAATATATCAGAAATTGTTTGTCATTCCTTTTGCCAATGGGACAAAGCCAGTGCAGAGTGTGAATGTGATGCAAAATACAATGTAATTGAAGAACTCAATGCCAGATGCTTTGTATTGTATCCAGATGAGCCGCATTTTTTGTAAACAGTTTAGAGAAATTTGTTTAGCTTTTGGTGTGTCTGCTGTAAATAGTATATCAATATATCTATGTAGAGAATGTCTGAAAACGATATCCTTATATTACAAAGATCTTATACCCTGAGATCCATTTGTAGTTGAGAAAACAAAATCAACTGGCTCATCAATGAAATATGAATCTATTTAAAATGACAGTATATTCAATTCAATTCAATTCAATTTATTGGCAATAATAGCAAAAATAGCTTCGGCCATGTAAGGTAAAATGTTAA
>JAOPUL010002510.1:35750532-35761530 GCA_027564515.1 Octopus rubescens
TCGTAGGTTAGATGAGAAAAACCCCTCACCATTTTGGTAGCTAGACGCTGGATGCGTTCAAGATGTTGGATGTCCTTGCATATAGATAGAGATAAAGTGCAGCTTATATTCAATGATAAATACAAAGAAGGAATAACAATATTCACAAAGCAACAATGTAACCACCAAGTTTGTTTAGTTACTACAAGACACTTAAGATGAGAAATAGTAATCTCGAAATTACTAAATCACATGCTGTACTAAAAATACTGATTCTCAGTGCTATTGTAACACCACCTTCCCCTGACACATGAAAAAGCAATTGGACAATTAGAATAAAAATAAAAATAAAAAAGAGAACATTTTATTTCCTAAATCGATTACTTAAAAATAAAAATTACCAGCTAATAATTTTGTGATAATTTGCTAAAACATGGTGTGTGTGTAGGTGTGTGTAAGTGTGTATATGTGGGTGTGTCAAATAATAACAGCTTTTTGCTGGGTTTTGTTTTTGTTGTTTTGTTTTTCTTAAGTTAGAATTATTTAAAAACAACAATCATCAACAATCTGGAAAATATTACTTCAAACAAACACTAAAATATAATTTAGAAAATTAACATGGCTTGAAAATAATTATAGTTGGAAAAGAGGCTGGAATTTTGAACATCATTTTTATATGCATGTGAGTGTCTCATTAGAAGAGGTAAAACAGCACTTCTCTCATTTTCTAGTCTTTAACCATCCAAAATATTAGCTTCAGCTAAACCAACAAACAAACAAAATAATGTTTAAATGGGTTTTACAACATTTCAATATTTAAAGTTTTGTTATTTTTATTTACTTATTATATTGTTGCTGTTATCATCATCATTGCAATTATTGTAATTATCAGGATGATAGATTAGCAGAATTGTTAGAGTAGCAGACAAAATGGTTTGTAGTTTTTTTTTCTTCTAACTTATTACATTCTGAGTTCAAATACTGTCGGAGTCAACTTTGTCTTTCATTCTTACAAGGTCGATAAAATAAAGTACCAGTCAAGTACTGAAGTTAATGTAATCAACTTGTCTGCTCCCCCCTAATAAATTGCTGTCCTCATGCCAAAATTTGAAACTATTATTAATATTATTATTATTTGAATTATGATGATTATTAGGATGGTGGATTGGTAGAATCATTAGCGCATTGGACAAAATGCCTTGCAGTATTTCTTCTGAGTTCTTTATTATCTAAGTTCAAATCCCACCAAGGTCAACTTGGCCTTTCATCCTCATGGGGTCAATAGAATAAAGTACCAGTCTAATACTGAGGTTGATGATATTGATTAACTCTCTATCCTCAAAACTGCTGGCCTTGTGCCTAAATTAGAAACAATGATTATTTTTCTATGGTTTTTGTGGGGATGGGGGAATAATGAAAAAATAAAACGATAATGGTGACAAAAGTAGAAAGCTGGAAATAAAATAAATAAATAAATAAATAAAAGTCATTTCTCTCTCCCCACTCACTGCAAAGCAAAATGAAATTCTTTCTGGAAAGAGATGAGAAAATGTTAAAATGTTAAGAGAAATGTGGCAATAGATGAGAATGTAAAAAGAAAGGAGGTGACACTAGCAATGATAATGGATGATGGCTGTGGAGAGATGATGTGTGGAATAAAGAAGACTAAATGAAAAATTTTCTAATGGAAGAAGAATAAGTTTCAAAATATAACAAAACAAACATGGCAATTGTTTGCGATAATATGCAGTTGAAGCGATACTGTATTTGTTGAGAAAATCGACCCAACCAAGCTGAAGAAAATCATTGCAAATTTCAATAAACGAACTACCACACACATGCACGCACACACACACTTGTCTCACCACCCCTTAAGAAATATTTGAAATCTTCATTTTTAATTTCAAAATTTAAATAAGATATATATATATATATATATATACACACACACACACACACAAATGTATACATGCATGAAATCCTATTATTATTATTATTATTATTATGACATTTTCTTTAATGTTTTTAGTGTTTACAATTTTTCTTATCGCCTTTCCACTAGTTTATAATAATTTATTGCCTAAAGATTCAAACTGAAGAATTTCATGATTAAATGAGGAAAAATAAAGTTCAAGAGGCTTTGATCTATTGTCACAATTAAACTTAGAATTTCTCAATATAAAGTGGCAAGTTGCTTCATTAGAGAATATCTTAAAATTTTTTCTAGATATCTATCATCATCACAGCTATCTTTCTAAGTATTTATTATTATTATTATTATTATTATCATCATTAGTAGTAGTATTTTCAAACATTCAATTCAATTCCTATTAAAAATTAATATTTCAAATTCATCTCCTTTATACTGGAGAGCTCATCAGACAATGAAGCAATTTATATTAACTCTACTCCCCCAACGATCTCTGCTATCCCTCCCCAAACCCAATCTTATTCTGCCCTTAGTGCCTTCTTTGTTACAGAAGATTCAATATCATGTGCCCGAAAAGACAATTCATCTTCAACTAATTGTTCTGTAGAAATGAACGTTAAGCTCATACTTAGATGAAACATTACAATGTCACCATAAAGAAAACTTATTAAAAATTCAAATTACAAGGGAAAAAGTCTGTAAAATATATTCAGAAACCAGGGTATGTTTGAAAAACTAGACAACTTAAAATCAGTATTAAGATTTAAGTAGGATGGGTGATTTGGCATAAATAGTAAAGCGCCAGACTTAAATTCTTTATAGTTTCTGTTTTGGAATTAACAAAATATTCATATTACCCTACGGTAAAGAGATAGAATTGATCAGAATTGAATAGAAGGAAGCCCTTCGCTACATGGGTAGGAATTAGAATAAAAGAGCACTACAGATTTTGCTTAAATTTTAATTAATTTTTCTCCATTTGAATCCATTGAAATAACTGGATATTTCAAGTACAGCCATTACTTTCAGTTAGATACAGTTGTGTAAAAGAACAAAATATTTAATAATGTCATCATCATCGTCATCATCATTATTGTCATCAATGTCATTGTTATCATCATCATCATCATCACTTTTTCTTCTGCAAACACAGAATGGGCAGATCTACAGAATAAGCATCATTGTAGTTCATTTTGCCAAAATGTTTCAAGTATATCATATTCTAAATTATTTAAGAAGGGAGACTTACAGCTGGCCAGTACAATAAGAATTATATAAATGGTTTGTATCCTGTTCAAAATGCACAACTTATAAATGGTCCTGTGTAACTATCTATAAATGCTGGAAGCAATAAGAGCAATGTATAGATGACATTTTCTTTATCTTACCATTTTGGGTTCTAATCATTGTTGTTGCTGTGTTGGAGGTGTCTGCAGCAGTGCAGGTTTGTCTTGGGCAGAAGGCCTTTAAGTGGCTTGTTTCTTCACAAATGTGGCATTTCGGCCTTCTGCTCTCTACTGCTACAAACCGTTTGGATCCTCCAGGGAGCTGTATGATGTCTGGAATCTCTCATGCTGTTGCGAAATTTGCAAGCAACTAGAGTTTCATCCCTATACCTGACCAATTTCCTTTTTTAATTTTGTGGACTTGTAAAATCTTTACTTTGTCCTCTATACCGTATAACACAGCTGCTGTCGGCAGGGAGATGTCCACTTCTGGTGGTTTCTCCGCCACCTTCACCTTGATAACCCTCCGACCAAAGTATGTATGGATCATGTGGATCTCCTCAATCTTTAGGTTAGTTGTGGCATTTTCTCTGGTCAGTTCTTCGGTTAGGAACCTAACCTTCACTGTGCCAAAGGCTTTGCTATGGGTGACATAAGAGTTTAGATGCCACACAGGCCTCAGGCATTTTTCGACCTGGGCCTGTGTGGCCCTTTCTATTTTTTTGCTTTGCTATACATCGGTATATCACAGTGCATTTTGTTTGTCCTCTCTAACATAATGCTGCTGAATGCACATTCCAAAATTCTAGTCAAAGTATTAGCGAAGAGGTTGGCACTTGTCATCGAGAAACTGATTGGTGATGTGCAAACATGTGCAATTCCAAGTAAATCCATCCACGACAACCTCCACCGCATGCGATACATAATAGACAGGATGGGTAAGGAAGCTGGTATGGATGGGACTCTGATCAATTTAGATCAGTCTAAAGCCTTCGATAGGGTCGACCACCAATACTTAGCAGCCCTCCTCATGCTGGCTGGTTTCGGTCCTGTTTTCCATGACTTGATTGGTGCTATGTACAGCGACATTTGCTCAGTAGTTCAGGTAATTGGTTACCTTTTGGAATCATACAACATCATTCATTTGGTCTGTCAAGGGTGTCCACTTTCATCTCATCTCTATGTACTGACTTTAGAGCTGCTACTGCGGAAACTGGAGGTGTTGAGAGGCATCCCACATGAACTAGGATGCAGGAGGACCATGTCAACATATGCAGACGACGTCACTGTGATAGTGTCGAACAGCAAGCAATAGTGCTGTTTGGCACTGTTCTAAAAGAATATAAGGGGATGACAGTAGCAAAAATCAATCCAGAAAAGTCAGTGGGCCTGCAGCTCAGTACCTGGAGAGTAAGGCCCATTCCATCCAATAGCATCGTGGGACACTGGACGGAAGAACCGGTTAAATTGCTCAGGGTCTGGTTTGATCCAAATCTCCAGGTGGAGAAAAATTGAGAAGAGGTGATGAGCAGAGTGGCCAATCTCACCCAGAAATGGGCCGAGAGAAAGGTATCCCTGAAAGGCCAGTCAAAGGTGGTGAACGTCTACATTGCCTCCATTATATATTATTGCCTGATCATCGTGTCTTGCCCCAGTTTCTGTCTGACCAGACTGGAGCACTTGCTTTTCTGCTTTCTGTGGAAGGGACATGTTCCACTGGTCAGGCACTCCATTTGCCGTCAACACCCACTAAATGGAGGGCTGGGCATGCTGTGGCTGCTGATGCACAGATGTGCATTGAGACTGTGTCATCTCCAGTGTTTCCTAGACAGGTAGCAGATGTGGTCACTGTTTGCTAGACACCATTTCCCACAGCTTGTTTCTTTGTCTGAGCTGTAGACCTGGATCAAACGTAGACAGAGGCAGGGCACCTGGCACCTAGAGTACCGTCAGGCACTCACAGCCCTCTCTTAGATGGACAATGCAGTCGGTGGAAGTTCCACTCAGGTTTTCTATAGAGGGTTAGTGGCGGGAAAGTGCGACAACATTCTTAAGGAGACTCTGGGCATCGACGAGAATGAGCTGGCTGAACTGTTCCGGAGGAGTTTCCAGCTGGGGCCTATGGATAACTTCCAGAAATCCCTGGCCTGGCAGTGCTACCGGGGGGCAATGCCAGTTTGAGGTAAACTCTACAGGAATGGAAGTACCGTCAGCTGGGCTTGCCCGTGATGCGTGCAGAGCGACGAAACTGGTCTGCACACCCTCATCCAGTACCTGAGCATTGCTGACCTGTGGGTGTATGTCGAACACCTGCTGTCAGGTGTAGGATGGATCTGGCTATCACCTAAGTCCATCATGAAGATCACTCCACCGCCTTCCTTTGGTTGGGAAGGGCAGGCAATGTTTCTTTGTCTGGTGGCCTTAGCAAAAGAGGTTGTGTGGTGAACCTGGTTGAAAGGGCTGAAGACAGAGACTTTCTTCTTTGGTCAAGCCCTCATCAACTTTTCCAAGTTCCACTTGAAAAGGAAAGTGAGGGGAGAGAGGGAAGTGCTGCCTCCCAGCAATTTTGTGAAAAGGTGGGTGAATGGTGCGAATGGCCTGAGTGAAGGGGCCTACTCAAAGCATGCGGCTTTAGAAAAAGAGTAGATGTAAAGGAGAGGGCACTTGCTCTAGAGGTCAGGGTGATCATGTTTTTGTGGGGTTTTCCGTGAGTAGCCCTTGGAAGTTTCCCTCTTTTGGGGATTTTAATTGTTATATTTTTCATGTTTATTATGTTTTTTACACGCTTTGATTTTAAACCCACTTTTTTTGTATTGCATTGTCCTGTGTCATCCAATCTTTTATATGAACCCTCACTGGCAAATAAAGAAAAGATTATTATTACCAGAAGGGCAATGAATGATGGGACATTACAGGGACAATTTACAAATGTGTGGAATATCAAAGGATTGAGATCATGAGTAGTGTGGTTAAGAATTTAAGTATGCTAGGAATGGGTGTGGTCAGAAATAGCTTAACTAGTCTACATCCTCACAACACAGACAAAGTTGGTATACTTTGGATACAAATTTTTTTTTTACAAGTGTCTGCAAAATATTTTAAGGAAGATAGCATCATCAAATTGTAAACAGAATTTTAAGCCAGAGTGAGAAGAACATTTTTCATTTACTGTAAGGTGGGGTAAATCTTTTGTCTTATCTGCCATGTGTGTGACTGTGTCACTCAGTTATCACAAATTGAATTAAAATACCACAAACATTTTTCATATGATTATCCACTTAAATCAAAATTAAGGAGAAAACATTTGTTATCATCACACCATACTAGAGAGAGGTGTATATCACAGATCAGTGCGGATGTTGCAGGCAAAATGCAAAATGATTTAAAGATCTTGTGTGACAAATGGTATGGGAAAATGCAGGATTGGTGGCACTTTGGAAAAATTATCCATGCTTTCCAGAGTTTCTCCCTGTTCATTTGTGAACACTTGGTAACTAGATAATTCAACGATGAAATCTGTCCTTCAGATTGTCAATTTCATACTTGATAAGATACAACAACTTTATTGAAGGACTGGAGCTTGGGGATTAATATAGTTATGTCTCTATACTGCATTGTGAGATGGCTGTCAACAGTAGATTTCTTGTAGCCGATTATTTCTTTTCATTAAAACAAAAAAAAAAGATCCTATCATCTGAAAAATAGTGAATAGATGCAATATCTGACATTCTTTACTGATAAAATTAATTACCTATGGATCCTCAGTTTGGCACTCCAGGGGAAGAAGATTGTTTCTAATCTTACTCACACAATTGTCAAAAATCTCCTGTCATGTTTCCCTACCATCTCAGTAAAAGAGTAATATATTCCCTAATATTGAAATAAATGGTCACAAACTGGAAGAGTAC
This sequence comes from Octopus rubescens, assembly GCA_027564515.1. NCBI lineage: Eukaryota > Metazoa > Mollusca > Cephalopoda > Octopoda > Octopodidae > Octopus > Octopus rubescens. Next base: position 35,757,576 of record JAOPUL010002510.1, read on the forward strand.
TAAGATGAATTACAAGAACTGCTTCATAATTTTCTATCCAGGGTTGATGACTTACAGAAGCTGAAGCCTTGATTTGTCCTTGTAAATCCATTCATGGTTGCTGTGATCAGTAATGGTGTCCAATTCTTGCACCTCTGGTTACCAAATAATCTGCTGTGCAAATGGAACAAATGAAATTACAGAAGATCTAAAGATGATCTACACATCCCAGTCTATAACTGGGCTTTGGAAAACTAGTGTGCAACTCAATTTTTAGCACAACATACTGCTGTGAATTACTTGCACTCTGTAATGAAGTTTGTGCAGTCAAAGCACCATGCAATCCTTAAAAAACACCAAAAAATGATCCTTTTTATAGCTTTGACAACATATTGATCAGATTTTTAATGATTTACAACCTACACAGAGATCCACAAAATCTAAACTAGCAGTAAATAGTGGCTATACTGACCTAATAATTATAGCATTGTCTGTGTTCCATAAAAATATAAGATTATAAGATTTTGAAGGTAATATCTTATCAAAATATCTTATATTTTATTGATTAAATATTTACTAAAACAGATAATATTTAAAAGTTAGTTTTTACTCACTTTCAGGTTTTTTTTTGTTTTTTGTTTTTTGTTTTTTGCATTTTAAATTTTATATTACAGAAATGCAAATTTGCATATTTAAAAAAAATGTTTCTGAAGTCCATTACCATATTAAATACACTCAATACAGCTGAAAAAATTCATTTGTCAAGATTTTGAAAATATTTGATATATATGTGTGTGTGAGATTACACGAACTAATACAAATTAGCAGTTTAAAAACTACATACATGAAAAATATTATTGAATACATGTATATTGTAATATTTATACTAAAAAATTTTTTAATGTGTAAGCAACAATAAAAAAAAATGTTTAAATTTGTTCATGTCTTACGGCTCTCAAACACCTGAAATGTATCATATGCATTTATTAGTGTGTGTGTGTGTGTGTGTGTGTGTGTGTGCGCGTATGAGTTTAAAAGTTATGCATTTATGTATACAAACAATACAATTACTCCAGAAGTTTTCTCATTGATTCAATGCTAAACTTATGTATTTTCTGAGCATGAGAATGTGAGTTATTATTGTTATAAAGAAATTAAATCATTTACCCACAACTACATGCAACAGTATGGTTTCAGTTTGCCAGCATATATGGGAGCATTGCTAAGTAGAAATTATCTAATTATATATACTGGATTATAAGATCTATATTTATTAAAAATCTAACAATGGGAAGGTAGCATGAATTTTGAATGATGGCTTTCAGTTCAGTGAACAAACAAACGGTCGTTAAAAAAAGAAACTGATGAAAATACCAAATCCAGGACTTTGGGCGGGAAGAAAAAAAGAAAGGTCATGAGAAATATCCAAATTATTTATTTTTGACTTAAGAAACAAACAAACAATTGAGAAAAAGAAAAAAATAGAGGAAAAAAGTGATGATAAAGAACACAGACAGAGAAAAGGAAGACAACGAAGGAAAATGAAGAGAATGAGACAAAGATGTAGAAGATGAAGAGGATAACTGAAATGTAAAGCATAAAAAATAGGAAGGAAGGTAGTAAAAAAAAGAATTGTTAACAATCTGAAATCAACTGTTGTAAATCTTTCTAGTGACCTTTTCCAACTGATTTAGGGAAACACTCTAAAGCAAGGGGTAAAATATCGGATGACAGCTAAACTTTGGGGAATTAGAGATGAAGGTAGAATTCCAAGTCTCTGATTATTACTTAGACTGATATTAGAACCAAACAAACCAATCTATGTTCTTGACATTTTCTCAGAATCTATTAGCTCAAACATCACACAGTTGAATAAAAGCAATATTTTAACTACAAGAGTTTCCACACGATATCTTTAAGACTTGTTTTTCACTGATAATAATATCTTATATATGTTATACCAACTTATGCAGGATTTCTGCCATAACACTTTTGCATTGAAACCAGACAAAACCAGCTGCCATAAATGCAGCAATATTTATTCAAAATGAAAATATTCAGCTATTTTGTTGTTACATTATGTGACACAAGAAAAACTCATAAAGTGTTTTTTTGTTTTTGTTTTCTTTTGTTGATTTTTTTTTTTTTTTTACTCTGGTGATGATTTTCTAAGAATACATCATCATTTCTAAAACCATTAGTATTGAAATACTAATGGGTTAACAGTATATAAAAATGAGAAAAATTTGTTTAATTTATTAAATCACTTGCATAAAGATTGAATTTAATAGTATCTTCTTATACTTTCTAAATGATAAGAAAGAGAAAGAAAAACTAGTTAATATTTTACTAGGTTTATGGTTTTTATCCAATACAACAGCATGCAACACACAAAAGCTCCTCATCATCTCAATATTTAAAATGACTTTGTGATACATGTTCTGTTTTAGAACATACATATTTTAATTACAGTTTTGTAACTGGTGCTTATAAGAATCACTTTGTTCATCAAGTTATAACTGCATAGCATCAAACAACAGAGTTAACTTTGCTTCAGACAGTCAGATTGTTAAAGTGCCAATTCAATAAACTCAAGTGGAAACCGTTTATTTATTTTTTTTTTTACAAGCTGTGGTGTACCTCTGAACAAAAATTTTTCTTCTTTCTATATAATATACTTTGGTTAAGACATCTCACTTTTGTTTTTATAAGATAGAAGAAGGGCTTTCAAGACTGGGGAGATTGATGCAGATATGTTTATCTTGAACCATATAGGAAAAACATGAAGAGAGTGAGAATTCCAGAAGATTGCATTTCTGGGGAAGAAGGCTTGGTCTAAGTGTTTAATGCAGGATCTGGGAGGCAAGACAGCGCAAGTGTGAGAGAAGCCAAAGTAAGTGGAACAAGTGGGCCTGGGAAGAGAGATCATACAGCAGGCTAGTTCAGAAGAGCATTCTATGAAGTTCATGTCATTGATCATCATGATTTCCTTGTGTTTACATGAGTCAAGATGACTACAGATCAACATCCAGTTTTACTATAAAAAGGCTTGCAAATATCTGAATTTCAAAAAAGAAAAAAATTAAACAAACTAAAAACTAACTTTAATTACAAACTGTCATTTGATAATTTTAGATGATTTCATGAAAAATTAGTTATTAGTCTCTTAACGAACATGCAAGTTTTCACCAAATGTCAGATGAGAAGTAACTGGAAATAAAGGTTGCCAGTTTAATTTTTTTTCTAAGGAAATGGATAATTCAGTGTCTTAACATAGCATATCATGACATTCCATAAATGTTAGTCAGTTTTAATAAAATTAGATTTGATAGGTGAATTAAAATATAAATATGCAGAGGGGAGGGGATAATTCCTAATTACTGAAAATATTCTAAATTCCAGTTAATATTGACAGATTATTTTTTTTTGTTTAGTTTATTTTTTTGTTTTTAATAGTTATTTTTTTTAGTTAAACCTTTGTTTCTTAACTGTCATTATTTTCCATAATCTGTCAATGAATTTTAAAACATTTAATAGGGATAACCAGACATTGAATGAGAAACTGATGAACTGTGATGACTGGTAGTGATATTGCTGTTATTAGTGATGACTTGTGGCAACACTGAAGTAATGACTAGTGGTGATATATTGTAGTTACTGTTGATGGCTAGCGGTGATACTGTAATCATTATGAATAGCAAGGAGTGATATTGTAGTGTATGGCTGGAGGTGATATTATTGTTTTTTTTTAATACCTTAATCAAAAGGAAGTCACTAACTATGACCTTTTTTACAGAGGTTCAAGACTGGTAGGGAGAAGTTTGTTTCTGAAGATATTGGTTTTGCTTCTAGCACTGTAGCTTTAGAGCCTAGAATAGCACCCACATTAACTGACAGGTCCCTATTGTGTGTGTGTGTGTGTGTGTGTGTGTGTGTGTGTGTGTGTGTGTGTGTGTGTGTGTGTGTGTGTGTGTGT
>JAOPUL010002510.1:35907056-35923387 GCA_027564515.1 Octopus rubescens
CAGCTTGCCAGTTTCCAGTCAAACTGTCTAACCCATGCCTGCATGAAAAAACAGACGTTAAATGATGATGATGATGAAGGAGATGACAGTGGACTGAGATATGTGGTGCATTGCTGTGCTCAAGAAGACCCACCCACCACAACAAAATTGAGATCCTAAAACCAAGGTGTCACGTAAAAAGCATTGGTGTGGGTGCTAGTGCCATATAAAAAGCACTGGTGCTGGTGTCACATAAAAAGCACTGGTGATGGTGCCAGGTAAAAAGCACCCAGTACACTCTGTAAAGTGGTTGGCGTTAGGAAGGGCATCCAGCCATAGAAACCTAGCCAAAATAGACTATGGAACCTAGCGTGGCCCCTGGCCTTGCCAGTTCCCGTCAAACACTCCAACACATGCCAGCATGGAAAACGGACGTTAAATGATGATAATGACATGTACATTTGTTAATTTTAAGAAGTGTAAGAAATTATGAGTGTAGTGTATGTGAGAACATATGAGGAAGAGAGAAAGAGGGCATTTGACAGGGAGAGGGAGAGGGTGGGAGCGTTCGGTAGTGAGAGAAAGCTTGTACTGGCGAGAGAGAGAGACAGACAGACAGACAGACAGACAGACAAAGAGAGGGGGCTTGAAGGAAAGGAGAGGGAGAAAGAGAGGGGGCTTGAAGGAAAGGAGAGGGAGAAAGAGAGCGTTTGGCTGAGTGGAAGAGGGAGAGAACTTGTGACAGTAAGGAAAGAGGGAGAGAGAGAGGGGGGACTAGTAACAGTGAGAGAGAGAACTAAGAGGGTGCAAGTGATGGTGAGAGAGAGAGAGAAAGAGAAAGCACATCTCTCACATATCGTCTAAAACGATAAGGCTGACAGCGTGATAGCTTTTGCACATCTTCGTTTGTGTGCGCTGTTAATATGAGTATGTGTGTGTGTGTGTGTGTGTGTGTGTGTGTGTGTGTGTGCATTCATCCGAGCGCGCACTTATGTGTTCGTTGGTGGATGTGTAAAGTTTCGTCCATTTGCATAGGGGGAAAGCAAGAAGATAGAGTACGTTATGCATGTGTGCACATGAACTTTTGTATGCACCTCTCTGCATTTGTACATTTGCGCATGCGTATATACCTAAAAATATATATATATAAAAAAAAGACAATATATTTACTTTTCGTCTATGTGAGCAACTTTTTTCATGTGCATATTTTCATATCCGCAAAAGAGCGCGTTCGTCTCCGTTTCAGTGCATATACTCATAAACACGAACGAGTTGCTATTTAGCCCCAGGTCAAACCCTGATCAAGCAGATTTATTAGTGAAAATCATTCCAATCGTGACAATTTCTTCTGCTTTTGGAAGTGATAATCAAAAGGTGCGTCACAGCATACTAATGCGCCGCAGATCTTTTCGAATACAGAGTAGACATAAAATCAGGTACTATTTTAATAAAAATGGTTCAATTTATGCTTTTCGTTTGCAAACCCATAGGATGAATACAGAAGAGTATGCAGCAGTAGTTGTCAGTGGAATCCAAAGAAGTACAATGAAATCAGAAAAAGGTTTGAGAGGAAATTTAACAAAGCCGGGCCAGCAAATAAGACATGTAAACTGGTGAATAAATTTAAAACGAACTGGTTCTAGTTATATAGTGTAGGTTTTATTTCCGCCCTTGGCCGACCCTTTCCTTTAAACCAAACACATCGACTACAGCAAATACACATATATAAAACGGCCTGCTCCCCCCACGCTAAACCACTGGCTGGTTTTGTAAATGACGAAAGAAGTAAACGTTCAAGTATAATCACAAGATAACGTGAATGCTGTGAGTAAAATTATTAATGAAAATCTGTGTATGTCTCTTAGCGCAGCAATACACAGACAGACTCAATATCCCAAAGACATCTGTGCATAAAATTCCGAAAGTTAATTGGCGTAAAAACTGTGATCATTTACAGGTCTTACATGATTCGCCAGATAACTATTGCTACATATTCCTCTGTATTCATCACAAGTGTTTGCAGGAGAAAAACATAAACTGAGCCAGTTTAATTAAAATAGTACAAGTCTTTATGTCCACATAGTATAATTTAAGAATTTAGAAAATTCGAACTAAATGCTTGAGCGTTTGGAAAAACGTATTATTCATAATGTTGGTAATCAAGTATGTTTAGTAAATCAACGTAGAAAAATAGTTTCGTCTATTTTTTTTTACTAAACCTTTTACTTTAAAACATAATCGTTCCATGTAAAGTGAGTCAGTATTTTTTTGTTTTTTTGATCTCCATTTAGTCAAATAGATTGAGAAGTACTGTTGAGAGATTTCTCGGATTGTCTTATCTAATATATCCTTAATTTGTTTTTAACGATGGTGATTGGTTGAGAAAGATTTTTTTGCTATCTATAATAGATTTTAAAAATCGGAACCCAAAGAAACTGGTGCGTATCTGCCTCGGCAGCTATTATGATTATATACGTGAGCCCGACACTGTCTTTCGGTGTGTTGATTGTACCACTCCTCCCATACCTTTTTTTCAGGTACTATTTTTAGAATATTCTGACCCACCACACCCAGTTGCTGTCGTTTTCCGATTTGTTGCCTATTGCTCATTTCCTCTTTTTCCACCTTCATCTTCCGTTTATATCACACAACCTTGTTTCCCTTCCCCTGTCACATCATCCCTTCATTATAATTCGCCTCTTCAGTCATAGCTCACAACTTAGCACCTACAACATTTTTTCTCTGCTCACCATTGAATCGCAAGAGCCTGAAACGTTAGACTTTCTACTACTCACAGTAACCCTCCGGTCTTTTTCAGGAGCACAAAGTATTTCATCCGCACCTAACAGTTACAAATCCTATACGAAACTCGGCTAAGAACCACAATGAAGCACTGCTTCTACATTTGGAACAGTGCTACGTCCACACATACAGGTATCCTAGATGACGTTAAAAAAAAAACACCGAAGCGATAGGTATCTACAACTACTATAATTAGCATCTGCTACCCATAGCTGGTCGATCTCGTTTCACCCTGATTACTCATCTCTCTCTTTCTCTCGTCACCCATATCGTGTGCACAAACTTCTAACTCTACACTAACCAATTATATAGTCTTTCCTTCCCAGGACAGTCCTCCGAGTTTTTCTCACTTCTCACGCAGTCTGTCAAGATTACAACTATTCAATAGCCATGTCGATCTCACTAGTCTCCGAAGGTTGGCAAATGCCATAAGTACAGCTCCTTCCACTCTCCCACCCCCAAAACAAAAATAAAAAAAAATTATTGACATTCTACTAAGTTTATGTATAACAAGTTGTCGGCTCGGATGCGAATACTGCGGAGAAACAGATTTGATAGGCAAGCTTAAGAATCGGCAGTTGGAATCCGTTGTAGCTGTAGCTAACATATTTAATTCTCAGCGACTTAGTCCATAGAGGTATTAAAGCGTAGAATGATTCACTACTATAAGCAACAGCATATAAAATTATCGAGTGCTTCGATAACTCGGGAGTGCTGATATTGTGTTCTCCTCCACTCTAGGGTGGACTCGAAAGTGCACGCGCGTGCCTGTGTTTATTTGAGTGTTGTATAGACTGGTTTACCCTTAAGGCAGAAAATATAGAATGCTAATGGAAACGTCGACATTACACGCACAAACACACACAACCATGCACCCCGAACAGAAACAAAGATTTAAGTTTACATAGACACACACATCGTAGCTTTCTCAGCTGAAGCCCGCTGGAAACCCCACATTGTTAAAACAAATATCGTGTCCGTAAAAACAAAGTATGGTGGGAGAAGCGATAATAACATGAAATGGTTTATTTTTCCTGTTAATTACATGCTAAGAAGGTTATGGTCCGCGCGACGAGAGAGCCAAGGCTGCCTGCTACGCGAAATAAACCCCCACATGCTCATCCTGTATTAATCTAAAGAGAATAAAATAACAACTGAAGACTAAAATAAAACCTGAAATACAAAGAAGGGATGGAATAAGTGAAGGAAAGAAAACGAAAAGATAATTATGATGGATAGAACAGAGAATGAGAAAGAAAGATTAAATTATTCATTCATTTATTTCCAAACAAGTGTAAAAGAATGTAAAATTGATACCGTATGTAATAATTAATGTTTTCTTAATGACTAAGAAAAACAAACATTAACTGGAGAAAAGATACAATCCATGATACAGAATCAAATATTTCTAAAATGTTGACAGTGACTGCGAAGTTTCGCCGAGGAATACTTTATCAAACTGTCCTTATGTAATCAATCCACTTTTCTCATTCTCTGTGAAGGATTTATTATATAAACGATATAGCAATTCTTAGTTATTATTGGAGTCTTCTTTTTTAAGGCGATGAGCTGGCAGAACCGTTAGCACGCCGGACAAAATGCTTAACGGCATTTAGTCCGTCTCTACATTCTGAGTTCAAATTCCGCCGGGGTCGACAAAATAAGTACCAGTTTAACACTGGGTCAATGTAATCGACTAAACCCCTCCCCCGAAATGGCTGGCTTTGTGCCTAAATCTAAAACCATTATTGGAGTCGTCTTAATAGAAGAGTGAGCTGATGAAACAGTGAGCTACAAAATGTAATAACGCCTTCGTGATGTTCCAATGTTGGGTGGGGAAAGAACCTTCCTGCATACCCATCTAGTTCAGTGTGCAATACGAGAGAGGGAGATGCAATACAAGAGAGAGAGATAGACAGGAACAAGACAGACAAATAAATATAAAGTTTGTCGAAAGCCCAGCACACACAATGAGAGTGACAAATAGAAGTATGTTCTAAGATCAATACTAATAGGAGAGAAAGAGGGAGAGAGAATGTACGCATTTTCGAAGCTCAACAATGATAGATAACATCAATGTCAAAAACGAATATCAATTTCTTTGACTATGAAGTTACAGGTAAGAAGAAAACATGGAAGTTGTGAAGCTCATGCCGAATCAGAGTTGTTTCTTCGAGAATGAAACATAATAGCACTAATCATAATAAATCCAGTGGTAATCTGAGTGTAATGGAATATCTAAGTAGAGTCACGGAGAAAACAAGACAAATCAACAAGGAACGAATTCAGTATTTCAGACAATTTTTTTTTTCTTCATCAAAAACAGATGCACCGCTGCCTGAAACGTTTACTTATCCCTTCCTTCCTAACAGCGTAATTTATTTTGAGTTTATATCATTTGTTCGTTGCCCTATTGTTTTTATTTGCTTTGCTTTTCTAGTAGCTCTAATATTTTAACGCGGTATTCTAATCACTATTGTTAAGTAGACACAGAGTCAAAGATATTTAGAAAATAAGAGGGAAAAATGTGAAATTGTGAATTTCACAGTTCTTCCAAAAGTATTAGTGTGTGAAACATGGATGTCAGAAATTCCAAACAAAAATTGGTTTATGGACTAGATACAAAACCCTCAAATTGTAGAAGGAGATAAAGTGCTGTGATATTCATGCCTTTCCAAATAAAAACAAAAACTCAACGAAATGAAATAGTTTCAACTGGGTTTTGAAACCAGCATGCTTTCTTCATTCGATGAATTATGACTAATCTATGAGTCAAAAACAAGGAAAGAATACTATCTTTTGTATGTTACAAATTAATGGGAGAATAGAAGGAGATTGCGTAACATTCATGCTTTTCTCCAAGTAAATAGCGGTATAAGTTCAAAATTCGCATTGAATCCAGAATTCTACGAGACGTACGGTCTAGAGGGTTTCCTGCACTTGCTCACCTAAACGAAAACATTAACAAACACATTGGAGAAGTGTTTGTGATTAATGAAATCAACTCCACTACTTGACTGATAAATTATTCTATTAACCCTGGTTGTATTTTAAATTAAAACGCAAAGATACACAATTAAACATTGCAAGGTATTTTGTCCGGCGACCCACCGCCTGCAATAAACATATGAACGTTTTATGTAGCCCGAAGTTTCTGCTTTATAAAGGGAAAAGGAAAATCAGTGTTCATGCCAGTGCCTATGGCTACTAGTGACATTAATTGAGGATGGAAATTATAATTCCACTATGCTCAGGTTTGCTTTGTTCTTCCACCGAGGGATTAGTGAATATATTTATGATGAGAGATCATATTGAACATATGTTTAAACGCCCAAGATGATCGCAGATATTCTCCAAATATCCAAATCGAGAGTTGAAAATTATCTGCTTCAACTTGGTTATGTCTGAAAGGCTCGATGTTTGGGTCTCGCATCAGTTGAATGAGAACATGGACCAACGAATGTCCATCTGCGATTCGTTGTAGATGCGTGAAGAAATCGATCCCTCTTTGAAGAGAATTGTGACAGGGGACGAAAAATGGATCGTCTATAACAACGTGAAGCGCAAACGATCATGGGGGAATGAACCACCACAAACAACCTTCAAAGCAGGATTTTACCCAAAGACAGTTATACTTTCAGATTGGTGGGATTGGAAGTGTGTTGTCTTTTACGAGCTTCTTTGCACGAACAGGACCATCAATTCGGATGTGTACAGTAATCAGCCGGACAAATTAAACGCGGCGAGCCACTAGTGGTGTCCAGAACTTGCTAATTGTAAGCGTACTGTCTTTCATCATAACACTGCCAGACTGTACACTTCCTTGCAGACGCGGCAGACTTTCCTGAGCTTGGCTGGTAAGTTTTGCCTCACCCTCCATATTCGCCTGATCTTGAGCCTTCAGATTTCTACAGTAAATTCTATGAGCAGGGGATAATGGATATGCCCATAAGATGGCAGAAGATACTGAAACTAAACGACAATTATATCACTGATTGAATAAACTGCTGTCTTATTTTCCATTTTAAAAAAATAACGATCATTTTGGCCAACCCAATATTTAAGAAGTACATATTTTGTATTTACGTTTTTTTTTATATATTAGAATAATCTTTATTGTCAGTAGCATTACCACTATTATTAATTTCCTCCTCCAATTTGTTGTTTTATTGATTTTTTTTCTTCTTCAATAATGAAAGACTAAAATAAAGTTTAAAGTTGCAACACAAGATGCCTTATATAACCATGCAGACAATTAACAAGGATTAATTAATGTTTGAAGAGGCGACAAAATTAAGCACAAATTTCAATTTGATTTGGCTAATTTGACGCTAACTTAATCGTTCGTTATTACGTAAAAGCAAAAAAACAAACCCATTGGAATTTATTTATACTCTCTGATGTAGTTTCATGAAAAAAAAAAGAAAAACTAAAATACAAAGATATTTTAGTGTAAGCGTATGTGCACACAGTCAGCGCGTTGTCCTGCTAGTGTGGATACGAGAACATGCACGAATGAGTGCGCGTTGTGTGTAGGTATATGTGTATGAATAAGTAAGAGTTAGTGTATATTGAAATCAAGCTTGCATTTTGCGTAATAAATATATCACACTGAATGATGGAATCGGAAATCCGTGACATCCGTGTAAATATATATATTAACGATAAAGCTTACTCGCCGCAACCATTCCCCTAATCATTCACAAAACTGGCATCTGTAGATTACGAAGATATACACAGGCAGTTCAGAGAGCGAGAAGTAAGCAAAGTTAACTTGACAATATCGGAAGCTTGATGGTGAAATGATATAATTGACAGCACTAGTTAACCACAATTATTCTTCCAAACGCATGAGCACGCACACAATGTGTGCGTGCGCTTATGCTTAGCCGTTACTCGCTAGGATAACGCTTTCGCTAATTGTTTAAGGTGATTATGCAGCCGCGAGCAGACAGACACTGTCTCGGCACTCCCACCCAAAATGCGGTGGATGGTTGCAGATGTGACAGCTGGACGGAGAGAGAATTGCACCATCAGTTAGCTGGTACTCATTTATAGCTGAGTAGATTGAAACAACGTGAAATTATGTGCCTTGCACAAGGATACACAACACGCTATCTGGTCCAGCATTCGAGCCCACAACCTCATGTTTGTAAGCCCAATACCGTAACCACGTATTTTCACATGACGCACACACGCGTGCCCAGACTAACTTTGTATTAGGTAGTAGAGTGGGTACTGAGGACTTCGTCTCCACGCTGTGTGCCAAGAACAAGAGCAACCTGCTAACGGAAATCACTAGAATGAGAAAAAAAATAAAATAAAATGGCTCAACTGGAGTAGGGAAGCTTGGTGTTTGTTATTATTTTAAGGAAAAGTGTATGCACTCGCGTGTTTGGCGCACAATTTAACATAGATATATTTGTAACGGGAACGTTTTGAATAATACCATTTGAAAAGAAAGTATTTTTACAATAGTATCATTCGTGTTTAGTGTTCAAACTCCACACAGAGATAAGTAATAAACGACGTTAATCCATCTACAAATCGAAACTAGCTTACAGTTTACATTTGCTGAGCAAAATATTCGATAAAATCATGGCAATAAGAATTTATGCCTCAGCAGGCCTTGAAAAAAATACATCGAATTAAAGCAACGTAGAAAGAGGTCTTCGACATTAAGGCGACAGGAATCTTGAGAAATACGATAAATAAGTTCAGTTCGAAGATTACAGGTGAAATTTTTACTTCTTTGATCTAATATTGAAGTTTTGTTTGTACTGATATTCTAGAAATACAATGAATGGATGAATGAATGATTTTGATCTTTAGTCTAGTTTCTGAACGTGGCACCAATTCTCTGGAGTTGAGAAAGATTAGGTGATTAGCACACCAAAGTCTATGTTTATTTTTTTTATTTTAGTAAGTGTAGTTTAAATCTTTGTAGTTATTAATGTGTATGTGTGGCTTTATCAACACGAGTTGCATAGCATTATATGAAATTGTAGTATTTATTGTGGTACCACATGACTGCAAGTATAGATCTATGTATATACTTGTGTGTGTGTGTGTGTGTGTGTGTGTAATCAGAGCTGTGGATTGGCAGAATCGCTAGAGTCCAATAAAATAATTTGTGGATTTTACTTGCGCCTCTTTACATTCTGAGTTCAAAATAGCCGAATTCAGCGTTACCTTTCATTCTTCTGCGATTGATAAAGGTACCAGTCACGTACTGGAGTATATTTATATTCTTACAATGCATCTTAAATGTGAATGGAATTATATATATATTGTCCATAAATTATCTTTATAACTTCCACAATTTATTGTATCTATTAAAGTTGAGATCCATCAATCAACTTCTTTGCATATTAAATAAATATCATAAAAGTTTTAATTTATGTAATCTGTTTTAATATTTAAATCACTTTCGTTTGTTTTTAAAAGGTGTTTATTATTATCCCCGACTTTTAATTAAAATGACAACACCATAAAAGAAAGCGCAATGCGTATCCTGGTTCATAGAGACCAAATTAGACACTCAGGTCCAGCGGAATTACCGTACAAACTATGGAAAAGAAGCACCAACTTGAGTAAGCATCCGTGCCTGGCATAAAAAGTTCATGGAAAAAGGAAGCGTCCTACAGAAAACAGGGGCTGGCCGACCAAAAACATCTGTGGAAGACGATGAGCGAATTCGAGCAGCATTCATCGTAGTTCTACTAAATCCACTCGTACCGCATGTAGACAGTTAAGTTTATCACGGTCAACAATTCACAAAGTTTTGCGCAAGAACTTGAGGCTTTAAGCTTATAAAGTGCAACTTTTGCAAGCACTTCAACAAGATGACAAACCCAAAAGGAAACAATTTGCGGTGACATGTTACCTCGATTAGATGAAGCAACACTTCATGTATCAGGAATGATAAATAAGCGCAACATCAGGATCTGGGGTTCGGAAGACCCACACGAAAAACAGAAAATGTTCATGTTTGATCGAGTGATAGCCCATTTTTCTTTGCAGAAGAAACGACTACTCTTACCCCTACCTTGAACTTTTACAAGAATCTCTTGTTCTGCAGTTGCACTACCTGCAACTAACAGTTATTTTCCAGCAAGATGGCGTGCCGCCCTATAGGGGGTTGAATGTTCGAGAGTTACTTAATGAAACTTGGAAGAGGTAGTCCAGTTCCCTGTCTACCTAGGTCACCAGATATAACCCCTCTAGACTTTCTTACGGGGCTACATTAAAAACAGAGTATATTGTACAAATGTTCAAGACCTCAATGATCTCAAGGAAAAACGCACATGGGTCAGAAATTGAACATCGTCTAGATGTGTTGCATACAACCAATGGAGCCCACGTGGAAGTGTTCTGATGTTTTAATAAAACTTTGTCTATGTTTTCTAATAATCACTACTGAGTTATCCTTATTTTTCATATTTCTCTGAATTTTTCAACTTGTAAAGAACATCCTGTACACACGCACACATATATGTGCGCTTATAGACACACAATACAGATAGACAGAAAGAGAACGCGAGCTAATAATGTAGTCAAGTTTTTTTTATTTAAATGCTACTTTGAAACCAGTGCATGTCTTCCCAAAATATATTTCCCGGAGTAAGTTTTCTCCATGAATTCTTTGCTCACCACATTGGATGTGTGATATGTAATTGGGGAGGGGCTTTTTCCTACTTTCATTTTGTTTTCCTAAACATTCTAAGAAAAAATATACTTACTATCGATGTGTTATAATTATACACACACAAACATATATATATATATATATATATATACACACATCCATGTGTGTGTGTGTATGTATGTGTGTATATATATATACACACATACATACACATCCGTGTGTGTGTGTGTATGTATGTATATATATATATATATATATACACACATCCATGTGTGTGTGTGTATGTATGTGTGTATATATATATATATATACACACATACATACACATCCGTGTGTGTGTGTGTATGTATGTATATATATACGCATCCATGTGTGTGTATGTATATACGCATCCATGTGTGTGTATATATATACGCATCCATGTGTGTGTATATATATACGCATCCATGTGTGTGTATATATATACGCATCCATGTGTGTATATATATATACGCATCCATGTGTGTGTGTATATATATATATATATATATATATATATATATAATTCACGCAAGTGGAAGACACACACACACCTTCCACTTGCTTGATAGAAATAATGTCTTGTTAAGTGAGAAATTATTTACGCAGTAACACGTTTAAGGGTGCATTCCGCCAAAACACTTGGTGTCGGTGAAATTGAGTTAGTGACCGTAGAAAGATGGCGATTGTTTATTCTTTTTTTAGTTTGTTTTATTTATTTTATTTCTATGTGTTGTCTCTTGTTCTTTTTTTTACTGTATGTGTATAAAAAATGGCAACACCAGACAGCATGCTGGTTTTAATTTTAATACATATCAAATCTAATTCGGTATTATATGTGTGTGTGTGTGTGTGTGAGAGAGCATATATGTATGAGTGTGTGTTTTTTTTTTATATGTGTGAGAAGCATTTAACACCTAATTCATAACTAGAGTTATTAAGCATAAAAGGAGGGTGAGGGTATAACACATACCATGTGTGACAGTTGCCAGGCCTAGGAGATAATAAATGTGTATGTTGGCTAATAATTTATATAATCCGGAGCTATGTCTAGAAAAAAAACCCCACCAAATTCCTGGAAACACAAATAAAAATATAACGAAGAATACTAAGCATATTTTTTTCTTTTTTCGTGATTTTTTTTCTTTGTCCAAAGCTAACAAATATACCCAAAGCATCCAATTTATTACACACTAGCCGAGAAAGAAGGAATCTTAGGAATCAGGAGGATAACAGGGAAGTCAGGCTACCGGTTGCCGGTTCGTATCTTGTCATAGGCGATATAGTGTGAACATAACCATTCTCTAAGTCACTCTTCTACGGCTATAAATAAGAATCGTGAGGAGACTCAGTATATGGTTGTTGTTTTTGCTGTAGTATATAACCCCAGATCAGTTCCGATCAAGCAGACTTAATATCAAAACGTGCGAGCTATGGACCATCCCATTCTTATTTTAGACGACATTATTCAATGAGTTCAATCCTTTTTTATTTTCAGGTTATGTTGTGGTTTGATGAGAACTTTACTGTTTCTCATAGGTTGAGCAACCACGTAGACCCTCTTTAAGGCTGAAAGTGATTGTGACGTAGTTTAATGAAGCTTTCATTAACTGTCCAGACCACAGATCGAATCCTCTACTATAAGAGAATGAATTCTTTTTAAGAATAGACTTTGTAAAATTGACTTGGTCATCGATACTCAGTATGAAAACGATATTGCTTTACGTTGTAACAAGTTATTGATATCAGAATAATCACCATCATCATAGAATATTTTCAAATTCCTGCTATATTTAGTATCTCAGTGGTTAGAGCGTCGGGCTTACAATCGTGAGGTTGTGAGTTCGATTCCCGGACCGGGTTGTGTATTGTGTTCTTGAGCAAGACGTTTTATTTTATGTTATTCCAGTTCACTCAGCTGTAGAAATGAGTTGCGATGTCACTGGTGCCAAGCTGTATCGGCCTTTGCCTTAGACAACATCGGTGGCGTGGAGAGAGGAGACTGGTATGGATGGGCGACTGCTGGTCTTCCACAAACAACTTTGCCCGGACTTGTATCTCGGAGGAGAAATTTCTAGATGCAATCCCATGGTCATTCATGACTGAAGGGGGTTGGAGTCTCTAACTTTACCTTTTACTGCGACTGAATTAGGGTGAAAGGCATTCCAGCTTGGCTATAACGTCTTACTTTCTGAAGACAGAAGAATCCCTTTATAGTTTTAAAGAAAAATGTGGTTGTTATTCCTAGCAGGCCGAGCAACTAAGTAGAGGTTTCGTATAGGTTTCTAACATTGGCATACCGCCACACATTTAAATCTATCCCAGTACTTGACTGGTACTTTCTTTTATCACTTCTTGGGGGATGAAAGGAAAGGTAAAGTTGACCTCAGTGGGATTTGAACTTAGAACATTAACGGCTGTAATTAATTGATACTCTAACCATTCTGCAAATCCACTTCCTTTGGCTCGTTTAATAGCGATTTTTTTTTTCGTGTAGGTACATGCCCCGAATTTACAAGAGATTGATTCAGTGTCGTGACATTCATTTATTTCCTATTTACACATTGAAAACGATTTTGTCTCTATAACTTTGGTGTTTTCCAACGAATTTTCTCCAAACTCCATACAAACATTGCCTATGTGACATTGATAGTGTAAAACTATTAAAACTTTCATAAGCAACCTGCGTAAATTCCGTGAATAACTTATTTTGAAACTGACTTTTTTTTAAAATAACATCTGAAGTAAGCAACTGATTTTGCCTAAACTACACGCATACATTACTCGTGTGCCAGTGATCATTTTAAGTTATTGATCGTTTCCCTAGACCATTTGCGTAAAGCATAAGTTGCAAATTACCCATTGTGGCTACTGAAATCATATAAGTAGACTGTTTAGAACAGATGATTCAGTTTAGAACGGTGATTCAGTTGCTCTTATAATGCTCTTAATAAGTCAATTTTAGTTGAAAGCGTGCCCTTGATATGTCCTTACGAGTTTTGTCGTAATCCCGGGCAACGCCGGGTACTGCTGCTAGTATTTGATAAACTTGCAGACCTGAACTATGATAGCAGTATGCAAACCATAATGACTGACTTTGAAGATGGTATACTGAGAGCTATTCTTGCAGTCTTTGGTCGCAACATGAAGAATAAAGGTTGTGTACCCGAACACCTAGGTAGCCAAACAAACATCACGACCAAACCACAATAGTTTCACATGATTGGGCAATTAAGCAACCAATCAGCATCACTTCAGACCAGCCGACAACAACAAACCACACCAACACCCACCACAACAATTATTTCTATCATCCTATGCAGTCCACTTAGGATCAAAGAACTAGGTCTAGGAACACAGTATTATATTAATGCTGAAAATCGTTTGTTTTGTTGCATGATTGATGCTCAAGCTTGTTTTGCTTCTAGAAGACATTAATGAAGGTGTGAGATGCCTCAAAAACTGTCATTCCACAAGATCCACCTGAAACTGAGGAGTTGTTCAAATACTTTGACCATAGTGGTTCATTCCGATTGATTCTGATACCTTTGAGAATGCGTCACGTCACATCCATGTTTGCCCCTCACCTATGGAATGAACATAACGCCATCATGAGCACAATTATCCAGCAGGTAACCTATCTCAGAGAAAAGTTCGCTGACGCTATGTGCAGCGACAAGAACACTTTCATAGTGTATGTTGCTCAAATACTGAATATACATGTAATACCACAATACTATGTAAGGCGTTTTCATCTGTACATGTCTTGTATTGTCAATTATTGACTAACTTAATTTTTTTTTATTTTGCTTAATAAATTGAATAAAGTTTTTTATTTCACATACGTGTCATGCCATCATATATAAATTGTGTACAAGTCATGTACTGTCAAGTAATAATTGATTAAAATTTTGTTTGTTTGTTTTATTACTTTAATCATTTATAGTATTTAAATAAAATGTAACTTTTTTCTGGACACGTATTTTACGTATAACTACTCTAAATCGCCTCCAACATGTACAAGCTACCTATTTCTTTACAATTTAACTACTTCTTACTGACATGCATTACTATTCTCGGCCACTTCTTGCTGGCACATTATTTTTACAATTTCTACTGCTCCCTACTGATTTCAAGTCTCTATGAGCTCCCGCTATCACTCCCCTTTCATCTTTATTTAAATCACTGTGTCTGTGTTCTGCTCTACTTCCTCTCTCATATTTTATTGAACCTCAATCTTGTTACAAACTTTTTCTCTATTCTTACTCCCTCCCTGCTCTCATTATTTACTACCATATCTATTATTTATCTCAAACACTACTCACACTATCTTTTATCGGCGTCCCATTACGTCACTCGCTCACGATCTTGCTACCAAGGCAATAATAGTTCAATTATATTCTCTCTCTCTCTTTCTCTCTGATATAGGGCAAATCCGTGATATTTTATTTACGTAAAGGAAATAAACTTCAGAGGACGTCGGAGCCATGAAGCACCAACAATTGGAATTTTTCCGTTTTTACGGGGATTTTTCAGGGTTTTTTTTTTATTTTTGACGTGGATTTTTTGCAAATATTTTTTGTTAAGATAGTCAGTTTTTTTTTATGTTTGACGTGGATTTTTCGCAAATATTTTTTGTTAAGATAGTCAGGGTTTTTTTATGTTTGACGTGGATTTTTTGCAAATATTTTTTGTTAAGATAGTCAGTTTTTTTTTATGTTTGACGTGGATTTTTTGCAAATATTTTTTGTTAAGATAGTGCCATTTCCAATGGCACCGTGAAAAAAAATCTGAAACACCCCCGTCAAAACGGGTGCTTCCTGACTCCGACATCTGCCTAAACTTCGTATGTAAGTAAAAGACGTGTGTGTAAACAAATTTCCCTGGTACATATTAATTACACACACGTACTAATTATTATTCTCACGTCTCTATTCTTTTTACATTTTAAACAAAATGAAATTTGCAAATATTTACCCGAATCCTCTTTAAGCTTCAGTGACATAACCACTATATCTGCATAATATCCACAAGCCAACGTGGAAGCTTCTGCATGATTGCTTGGCCTGCTAGTAATAGCAGCCATCTCTTCATCAAACCATATATTGCCATATAAAAAAATAAAAGTGCATATTAGGTAATGTAATCCTAAAAGACGTGATAATTATGGCTGGAACACCTTTATTCGTAGGTCTGCCCCATCAGAGGACCTGTGATTAAAACAAGCGGGTCCTCTCGTATTCTTAAAAGAATTCAAAGAACCACACCAACAACTTTATTTCAGCATACAACGATTTTTGAGGTCGCTTTGAATCCTATCACAAAGGCAGTTGTTCTAATTGTTATTGTTTGATTTAAATTCGAGGCAGACCAAACGAAATCCTTCTTTATATAATGCTGTAAGTGGTGACTTTCATCCAGTTTGCTCGAATCATTTCAGAGGAGTCTATTTGTAGTTTACTTTACGATCTGTAAGTTCAATAATTAAATCTATTGATGGTTAACATACACTTGAATTACAATTTTTACATTTTGAACAAAATGAAATGTTCAAGATGACGTATAGGAGAGAATAAAAATTGAGTAAACTTTCTCTTTGTAAACAATTCATTTGGAAGCTAAATAGCTTACACTCGACTTCTTTTTCAATTGCCAGGTTTCTCATGAATACAGAAAGACTAACTGTATACTAGATTTGAAAAGTATTAGCCATACATTAATGGTTTTAAAACCTCAATATTTTAAATTTTTGACAGGCTGTAACAGATTTGGTTATGCTGTCCATTACCATGTGGAGACTGTTACCGTCATCATCATCCTTTAACGTCCGTTTTTCCATGCAAGCATGGGTTGGACGGTTTGACTGGGGCTGGCAGGCCGGGGC
>JAOPUL010002510.1:35923487-35935785 GCA_027564515.1 Octopus rubescens
AAAATCCTTCTTCCTCCAGACAATCAACACAAAAAACTTAAAAGGAGACTTGATAAACATAATAAAAAAAGTAACATGTTTAGCAAATTATTAAACAAAAAGGAAAGAAAAGAAAAGAAAAAAAAAACAGGTGAAAGAAAGCCTCTTTGTTCTGATATGTAATGTCCCTCACCCTGAAGCACAATATTATCAAACATAAAATGAAATTATCAAAGCAGGACAGGACTGAACTACATACATACATACATACATACAGTTTATACATAACTTATATGTATGTGTATATATATATATATATATACACACACACACACACACATATATATACATTCACATTCAGCTTGATCAGGTGTAAATAGACATGTTATATGCATCATTTTGTTTCAAATTTTAAAAAAATTTTTTTTATTTAGCAATAATCCTTACAAATTTGTGAATTTTTAGATTAAAACTTTAGTCTATTAATATTTGTTTTCAATATTGTATGTCTTCTTAATGTAACTATTGCAGTCCAAGCTACCAAAGCTTGCTTTGTTGCCAGCTCTCAATGACTATTTCATCTCAAAAAAATAAAAAAAAAATAAAGTAAAAGTATAAACAAGAAAAAGATGAAAAGATACAAATATTAAAAGTTTTTACATTACGAAGTGATGGTGGTGAAGAAATTGATAAATTAAACTGTTTAAGGTATTGAACAGTTGTTAATACAATGAAATATTGGAAATGCTGTTACTGTGGGTCGGGTGAACTCTTCCTTGTTACAACAAACATATTTCTTCAGAAATGACTACATTTGTCATTTATTTCATTCTTAAAACATGCTAGATAGAAATATATCCCATATTCAGCTAGAGTATTGCAAACACTCCCCTCTTCTTCATGAAGCGATTCCCGTGGGATCGGGGTTGGGGTTGGATGAGGTGGAGGGTTGTATATTCTGGGTGCTTTTCTGCTGCCTATTCCAAGATTATTTGAGCTCTGGAAACTGATGAAATACTTAGCGTCTGCAATTGTTCCACCATCTATAACAGTAAACGATTATATCCTACTCATGTTACTTATTCAAAAGTAAGTGCATTGGACTGTGAAATGTCACTACTAGGGCCCCAGCAGAGATGTCAATACTTTGGCAACAAGACCAGAACCATATCAACTCAGCCAGCTATAATACTCAAAAAGAAGAAAAAAAGAGGGTAATTGAGTTTGATTTTTTCTTCTTCTTTGGTTCTTTAGAATTCAAACCAAAAACTGTGAAAAAAAAAAAAAAAATCAATTGTGTGACACATAAAAACTGTGTTGATAGTTTCTTATAAAAATTAGGAAATGAGTTATTCTTGCTATGTGTATACATACACAATACATATGCATACATAGTAGGGTAATATCCAGATAAAATTAAATGACAAATTAATTAGTACATCGATTAAAATATGATTTAGATGGATGTTTTTTTTTTTTTTACTGCCAAACATCCTTGCCATTCCTTATCAGTGCAATTGTTCATCTGATATTGTACTTTGGCACACACTGCAAATGAAATAAGTAAATTGTTTTGGTTATTTGTTATTCATCTGATCTATCGTTTTCATCTTACCGTTAGGGAACATGCCACAAGATATCTCTCCTCTGAAATGCTTGTGGCTGAGGTAGCATTGAGAATGCTAAACTTCTTTGTTACACTCTTGTAATTGAGCCAGCTAGGAAGCGTCTGTGTGTTCTCTTGGCCAGAAGCAACAAACAAATCATGTTCAAGTCACACGACTTTGTCATTTTAAAAAAGAACTCATGAGATATATACATGTAATAATCTAAGATATACTGTCTGAATTGAAGATGAAATTGTCAAGGCTGGAGTGCCTTCAATTGTACGTCTACTCATTCAAACCTGATCTGGTAGAGTTAATTAACCCTTTAGCATTTAAACCGGCCATATCCGACCAAAATATTCTACCTGTTTTATGTTCAAATTGACTGAATGAGGTGTCTCACACCTACATTACAATGTCTTTCTAAAACTAAACAATCTCATCAATCGAAATCTTGAAGTTATGAGATAATTCATGATTAATTGAAACCAATGTGAATAAATAAGCATTACATTTGACAGGATAACCTGAATGCTAAAGGGTTAGACAACTACTCTTTTAATTTCTGATACAAGATTTTTTTCTTTCTTTCTTTTGGATTCATCTTTTTCATTTTCTCCTTTCCAGTATCCTCTATAAGCTGCATACCTATATTCTTGATGAACATTGCAGCACTTGTTCTGATGGTTGTGACAGTATGGGATATATGAATTTATGGTTGAGATGTTTAGAAAGATGGAGAGATCAAGGGGCTAGATGTGACTGTTATGTGTCTTACTATCCTCTTATCTAGTTGGGTTGCACATACTGACAATACCAGCTGTTATGTTATTCCAAGAATTTTTTTTTCTGTCATGGTGTATGCTGCTGAAAATCTTTAAGAGTTTTATCAAACTCTGTCATTTTAATCTACTTAATTTATGAAACATACTATCATATATATATACCTCTGTTCCTCATAAATATCAGTTTTGTTGTTTTTCTTTCTCTCTTCCCCACTACACTCAGGCTGTATCATCATTAGTTAGAACGTGGTCACAAGAATGTTTACAGACAATGAAAAACTAGCATAATAGTTGTCAAGTGTGACATTTCTAAGTTTTAGAGCTATAGATCTGGTCAAGCATTACCAACACATTCATAGATAATAAATTTGAATTGACCAATCGACTGTTTTCTTTCATATGTTTTTTTTATTTTTCATTATATGGTAACTTTTTACATCAGGCATTTCTATGTTTATGTTCAGTGACTGGCTGGCTGGTTTCTTAGGCTATTTTATTGCCTTGAGGAATAGTTGCCCACTGAAGGTTGCTAGCATCTCACACCTCTTCAGTTGTCACAAACTTTGAGGAAGGAAAAGAATTCTTTTTCCTCAAAATTGTACAGGTTAACAAGAATCGATCTACTACAATGGTAGTTATCAGTATTCAGCCAAAAGATGCTTTTGTTTCTACAGAGTTGGTATTTTTTGTTTTGCTCTTCTCAGTATAATTCTTGTCTTTTCATAATATTTTTTCTCAGCCAACAAATCTTCCTGGATTTTAAGTCAGGATAACGAACTACCGAAAGCCAAAAGTTGTTATGTTATGTATTTAACACTTGGTCTGTTTCTTCTTTAACCCTATAATATTGGGCATCTCCACTATTCTATTATCTTTTGCTGATCAACTATTTTGTTTTGTTTGATCTGTTGGGTCTATTTGTGATGGATCATCAGGCTCCAATTCATTGTAGGGTCAGGAATATGTTGAATCTCTGTCACAAAAAATTAAGTTATTTACTGCCAACGTTAGGATTTAGGGTAATTTAGAAAGTCATAGTTATTCCTATGGGAGTGACAACAAACTGCAGGAGGGCCCGTTTCTCATACAAATAGGAGTAAGGAGTAAGGACTTTCTGTGTCATGAAAATATCGTACACCACCTCCTTCCCCTCTTCTCGTGAAGATATGAGCGCCACAGATATCTCTTATCAATTCCAAACTAAATTTTTAGCATAATGTTTAATCGTCATGTTATGGTATTTATTTTCATCTGTCTAAACAAGTCCTTCATCCTCAGAAACATCAGGAGAGCTAATCTGCATGTGACCCCATTCACTAACTCAAGAGCAAGACAATGAAGATATTAAAATAAAGAAAAAAGAAAATGTATATATATATACATGCACCCCTACATACTCATGCAGACATACACACACACACACACACCAAGAAGAGCATCATACTCCTTGACTTTCCCCATCTGCAAAAAAAATAAATAAATAAAAAGTAATTTAATGCCATTTCTTTGTTATTAAGTTATATCAATATTTGATGAATCTCAAATTGTTGATATCAGAAAAGAAAAAAGAAAAAGAAAAAAAATTCAGATTTCCCGACTACTCTAAAATTTGGTCCCTCTCCCCCTCCGTTTTACCATACTTATTCTTGATGTTTTAGATATGTACATTTACATGATATTAACTTCACACCAATGTAGTTCACTGATTTTGTAAGGACGAGATAAATTACATATTTATAAAGTTATTACATTTGTTCAAAGAATTTTGAAATTTTGAAATATATATGTAATTATTTTTTTAATAAAATTTATTATCGAATTCTATATTCTGTTAATCTCATTTGCAACATGAATCTTCTTCAAAATTTTCTATTGTATTGCTGCTGATAAAAATGCTTTAAGTTTAGATCTCTGTTCACAGAAAGAGAGAGAGAATTTACTCGTCATCTGATTTAACCCTTTAGCATTTATTTATACCAGCCATAAAGACCCAAATATTCTACTTGTTTTGTGTCCAAATGGGCCATATCTGGCCTCTTACAATGTAATTCTACAATGTAATTACCCTACAATGTAATTCTAAAAATAAACAATCACTCCATTGAAATCCCAAAGCTTCAAGATAATGCATGACTAATTCAAAACAATGTGAATGCAAGAGTATTGCATTTGGCAGAGTAATCTGAACGCTAAAGGGTTAAAGAGAACTAGTGAATTATTTTCATTTTATTTTATGCTATAATTTGACCGGGTGATTAAAAGGAGCTCACTTTGCAACTGTGTGGTTTTGAGTTCAGTCATTCTGTGCAGTACCTTGGACAAGTGTCTTCTAAAGCTCCTGCCTTGTGAATTAATTTGGTTAGATAAAAACTGTGTGGAGGCCTGCTGTGTGTGTGTGTGTGTATACAGAGGGCTGTAAAAGTAGGTATACAGTAAGGATTATACTAGTATTATAATAGGGGTGCTAGGATTAATTTAATTCATTAAAATCATTATTACTATTTTTAATGATTTTAATGAATTAAATGAATTCTAGTATTAAATTAATCCTAGCACCCCTATTATTATACTAGTATAATCCTTACTGTATACCTACTTTTGCAGCTCTCTGTATATATATGTATATATAAATAAATATATATACATAAATATAAATATATATACATATATATACACACACACACATTATATATGTCCACTTTTCCCTTGTCTGTGATGTTTCATCAAAAGTCGAGCAAGGAGAGGGAACCATCACTGTTAGGGTGTTCAATAGTGAAGCTACTGTGATGGTCCATCTTTCTGAAATTCTCTAGTATTGTGGAGGCATCCTCATGGGATTGGGTGACCATGAGGATGTCGTCCACATACCTGGTGAAAAATGTGCATGAGTGGCAAGTGCTGAGTGCCCTACGTTCCAGCTGATCTAGGTAGGTGATAGCGAGCAGGCCTGAGAGGCTGGACCCCATAGGCAAGCCTGGACACTGTTTATATGTGTTGCCAAGGAAATCGAAATGTGTGTTGGCAACTATAACTGACAGTAACTGGTGGATGTCGGAGGAGGTAAGTCCGAAACAGTGTAAGTCCGATGAGGCTCACATTCTGTGATGAGGTCGACTGCAGGAACCGAGGTATATGGGGAGACAGCATCCAAGCTGTTCTGTTTGAGGGAGTTGGGCTTGAGGCAACAACAACAACTCCTACTGGTTGTCAATATGGAATTGGCTAAGCAAAGAAGGTATCAGAAGCACACGTGTGAACCTTTGTTATATTTTTAGTCGGTTCAGACACGCAGGTACGTGCGCGGGTTACTCGAGGATTTACAAGTAGATTGTTCACAATGGCAGATTTTGTAAGGTTGGTATTTAATCTCGCTCAACGCCAGGTACTGCTGCTAGTCATCCATAAATTGAGTACCAAAATCTACAGAAGTCAATATGTTCACCTATTCTTCCTTAACTTAGAAAATTGATTTTGCGTGTAAGAAAATCGTATTCGAAATTTACTCCCGTTGTTCTGTTTAATTATAGTTTATTATAATTAGACTCTAGTATAATTGGTAACTTGAATGGAGAGGAGAAATATATTATGCCTTTGGCAAGGACTATAGTGGTGTGTAATAAGTGAATTGTCTTTAACTGGGAATCGATACAAGAGGTTGGTTTCTTGTTCCTCTGGCATCTGATAACGATAGTTTCAAATTCTAAATATATAGTCAACTCAAAACGGCCCCAAGTACTTGACGTTACTTATTTTATCGACATCGCATGGATGAAAACTAATTTCGACCCTTGCGCGATGGAGCGGGACAGGAATTGAAATCAGAAAAGGAGACGTGACTAAATACAGGAAAGCATTTTGCCCTACGTTCAACCGATTCTGCCAAATCCATCGCCCACTTCTATCGTTAAAATAACATTTAACAAATGTTACAACGTTTAACAATATTTAAAGAGTGTTAAAAAAACACCATCGAGAGGCTTGAAAGTTCTTATCATATCTAAAATATGTATTTTTAAAAATTACAAAAGAAAACCTATGTTTTATCATTGTATAAAATATGTTATACATATTTTATAACAATATATTTTACTCGTTTAAAAAATAATAATTTCAACACGTGAGACAAAACACTCAGGAATACATCTGGTCCAGATTAGGCACAACCCACAAGTGTGACTTTCCCATAACAAACAGAATTAAAAATAAATATATTAACAAACTGCGTAGATTAAGTGACCAAGATTATAACGAGCCAAGTCAGTTTATAAACTTATCAACACCAGCTCTTAACAAGTACAAATGGAATCTCACTCAGTTTCAAATATTGCGTCTGTTGTAAAGAAAAAAATTGTCTAGGCTTTTTTTTTCTTTTTAGCACATATATAATAATCCCCGTGGTGTCATAAATTCGTTTGTATCGTTGAACACACGTACACATGTCTTCTAATAACTATACAGCCAAGATAAAAAGTACTCAATACATAAAATTTATTCGTAGCTGAGAATGCCCCTCCCCCACCCCCGAGAAAAGAAAAAAGGGGAATATCACTGAACAGATTCTGTGTGTACACACACACACATATATGCTGTTGTATATTTTAATGGGTTTAAAATGCAAGGATTACACAGTGAAGCTTCAACGCAACTCTTGTTTCTCCTTTAGTCTCACTTCAAGATGGATGCATAGTCAGTTCCAAGTACCCCTTTCTCTGCTGGAGAGCTGCATCGATAGTTGGGCAACTAACACTGAAGTTGTTTCCCCTGCTTACATGTTGGTACAACACCTACATATTTAACGTGTGGTGGCACGTCCGCATGACTATGAATAAGCTTCCAGAGAATAATGAACTATTGTACATGTATTGAATACTTTTCTATCGTTTGTATACTTAAACGTACACACCATGGAGAGTATTATCCTTATTCATGACACTGTTCGTATTTTACCAATAACCAGAATTATATATAAAATAAATAACCATTTGAAACATTCAGACACACTTTAGTATTATACAGCAAAGGTACATACAAAACAATCTTATGACCATCCACTATTTCCTTATATACAATCAGATATAAATCAAGTTACAACATCAGTTGTCCATATTGTAAGATCAATTTCATCAGATGATGTGCGATGTCAATCTAAACTGGTTACGTACGTTAGTATGGGTAAAAAATAAATGATGAATCCCTTTTTCGTCGATTTTCTGTTAAAATTACAACTTTTTGGTGATTTCTCACATATTTTGCAACCAGGTGCTAAATCACGATGTTATGACGTTTTGCGCATACTTTCACGCATACAATTTAGTATCTTTATTGGTAACTGAAAATGTCTACTTAGTAAGCGAAATTGTCACGTAACTTCAGCCATAAAACGCGATGTTGCTTATTTTATACAGTTACAAAAATAGATACATCACTCTCTCGCCCCATAGAAAGTAACCGTTTGTATCTAAATTGCTCGTATTCTATTCACTGTATATCAGTCCGAAGAGATGCGAAAGAAAGACTCTAGTTACTAATAATTTTTCTGATATTTTCCCCCTCCAGCCTGGTGATGGAATATAGATTTAATAAGTAAAAAAAAAATAATAAATACATTACTTTTGTTGACATTCCAATTTGAGAAGAGAGATGTATGAAGAAAAAGGAGGTGGAGTTTTATCCGCAATCATTTTCTAAATGACAAATTGCATATGTATGAGTGAGTCAGAGAATGGGTTTGGGTGATGCAATACGATGTGGTAGAGAGAATAATAGAGGTAAGGTTACAATCTGGTTAACTCATTTGCATCAAACCATAACGATTATTTTCTTCCAAGCAGAGAAGTTTTATATACGAAGTTCATGAGTATACGTTGTTCTTATATATAATCCAGTTCCTATATCCTTTTTGTGAAACGTATTCCTATTCTGACAGAAAAGAAAGGCTGGACCTATGAGTGAATAAGTATTTTGTAATGTAAAGAAAAGAAAAGAAATACAAGGAAACCTGTAAAAGCGCGAGAGTTTGCAGGCGGTAGCTAAGTTCATTTCGTCTAACATTCTAGGGTTATTTACTTCAATCCACAACCTGATTTCCTTCAGTTTGCTGCCTCTTCCTTTTACATTTTGATACTACACTAAAACATCTTGAACTCGTTACATACACACACACACACCGTAGTTGTGACGGTGACAATGTGTATGTTTTATTTCTTTATTATTATTTTTTCTTAAAGATTGTTTTGACAAATTAGAAAACAACTTTTTGAAGCCGTGACGCAGAGTTTAGGAACTGTTGTGGTTCAATCATCTCTCCGTGCTACCACGATTAAGTATTTTCTTTCTTTGCCCAATTCCCTAATTAAAAGACAAACACAATGAGTGACTTGTTCCAATGAGCACGTATGAAGCACATATATATCTATACACACACACACACCGATTAAGTTACTGAACCTTGCTTAAGACTCTCCACGGCAGATTTGCAGGCCAGTTTACCGTTACAACGCATTGTTCCTTGCCAATGCCACCAGTGGTGATAAAATAGAATAAATAAATAAAAACGACAGACAATAATCAGAATTTAAAATGCCTAGAGAGTACTAAAATATGCGACCAGACAGCCGAAGTATCACATCACTTGCAGTATTATTATAAAATTACCACCAGTATCATCATTACTACTATTTCGTAATAAAGCCATTTACAGATATAATTCTAACAGTTTCGTTTCCCGTTGGGCTTCAGACATGGTGGAACTAAGAATGTTTCCGAAGAATAATTTGGAAACAAGCTGTGGCAAGCTTTTGAATACATATTGCAAACGCGCATCTTCTGTTATGCTAGTCATACATAAGACAGCGCTAATTGCTAGAAACAACACTTTCATTAGAAAACTAACATTTTAGCATATAGAGTATGAAAAAACGCATATGACACGAACTCATTGTAAGATTTATCGATTTCTACTATTGCAAAAAAAAAAAAAAGTTACTAATAAAGATAATTTCATCATACCTTATAAATATATTATGCTCAAGCACATATCTTGGGAAATATATTGCACGCTTATGCAGCAACATAATATTGTTATACGAAGTTATGTATGTAATAGACAGATGATATACGCAACATACTAATATCTTTGTGTACGCATGTACAGACATTCTAACAAAACCAGGCAAAATTCCATAGTTACTTGCCAAGATTCTTTTAATAGATTAGCAACGAGATTGAAAACCATTACTTTTGGAAGTTAACGCCAAAGTATTTAAACTCAACTAGTATATCTATGTCAAAAGCAACTAGTCTTAATTCTAAATTCAAACATTTTTTTAAAAGTAAATTTACGGTGTCTTTTCGTGAACATAAAGGCTTAAGAAAGCAACTAACTGCAACAAGTTCACTAATTTAAAATATAATGCATCTTATCTTTTTTTAAGATTCAAAGACCAAAAAGATATAAAAACTAAAAATGTGTTAACTGATATCTCCCATCTTTATTTTCGTGGGCTGCTAAGATACTAAAACAGTAATATAAACGAGCCAAAAAAAATGATAAAAAGGAAAGAGAATTAAAGAAAATTATGATCATAATGCTTAATTGGATACGTTATGAACTACCAAACTGGTGAAGAGCAAATTTTCTGGAAGAAAATTAAGACGATTTTCGGAAATAAAATCTCGTAAGTCAAATCGGAAACGGCTACATTAATATACCTCAACATATGGAAATGGTATATTTTAAAGAGAAACATTTTTATTGGTCTCTTTCGGTATTAAAACTCAAATGAAGATAATTAACCAGACACGAGTTCATGATCCAATATGTTTAGGAAAGAATGAATTTGACAAGGAAAAACACACATATGTATACACATAAATATATGTGTGTATACACAAACACTGAAATTGAGCACTCTCTATCTAGAAAACAAAGAACTTCTAAATTTATGGGAGATTGTGTTTATATATCATGAAATCGCAACAAAAGCCGCAATCCCAGTCTATTGGCGCCTAAAAAGAAGGCGTAGAATTGTCTATCATTAAACTGACTGGGTTTATAACAAAAACAAAACCTCAACAGCTGCCAAACTTTCGCTTCATTTCGTTTTAATACGTTCTTATTTTTAGACAGACAACAGTGCTAAATAGCAGGCAAAGGAAAACTAGCAAAATGAAACCGGCCAAAGTTGACCCAAAAGATCACAAGGGAAAATAGCATAAATACACATGTAGAAGAATTGTGTGGTGGTTTCGTGAATCCAAGCTAAGTAAAGTAATTACATCACAAAGGAATCAACTGAAAATGACAACAAAAACCAATAAAGATATATATAAAAAAATTTGATTTCTATTCCATTCTATAACCTCTGTTGCCCATGTCTTTATCCTTCGAGTATTTCCTAAAACAGTTGGTAAAATGCCGAGTTTTCTAGAGGTGAAAAGGTAAAAGAGAAACCGATTTGGTTGGTCTCTGAATGCTTCAGAATAATTCGACACTAAATTAGCGTATCTGTAAATAAATTGGCTAAATTCTAGAGAGAGTGAGAGAGAGAGTATGTGTGAAAGAAGGAGGTGTTAAATGCATCAGAAAGCTAGAAAGAATATTGGAGGTTAAGAGGTGGATAATAGTTTGTGTGTATGTGTGTGTATATATATATATATATATAATGTTTGTGTGGAAATAGGCTTCAAGTTCTATAGTAAAGAATGGAAATCTTCGATTGTTGATCCAATGTTGGCAGCTAACAGGTTCATTTCTGTCTTTCCAAAACAACAACAAAAATCATTTTTAGAGGGCACATATAGAAATTGACTTATCCAAGGGATTCAGTATTATTATAAAAGAAGAAAAAAAAAACTTTACTTTTGCAAGAACACACACACATTCGCTCTTAAGTAAACGAATATTTATCACGCATATTCAGTCGATTTATCATTCGCATATGCAAAGGGGAGTTGGCACAATGCCCATTATCTGTTGAACAACAAGGAGAGGAAGGGGGAATTTTCATAAAATAAAAGTACAAAATAATGAAAAATTAACACAGACACACGCATACATATACAACAAAAAACAATTATATTAAACTGAAGAGATTCTATATTTGCCCAATTGTCAAGTCTGAATCGATGGAGTTGGTCAAACCAATAACAAACTTTACAGATCGGTTATCTTTTTGTGTATCTTGTCATAGCGTTAACTAGATAAACAGCTTAAATTCTTTACCTCTTCTGTACTGACGTTAGTAACGAACGGTATGGCGTTGTCCGTCACAAACATTGGAGAAGATTTTTATCAATTTTAGATACCAGCAATTGATAAGGTAACTATATATGCTTCACATAAATTTTCCGCTGCGCGCGCACGTCGGGTTACTTTGATAGGCCACAGCAAAGCTTTGTAACAAGAAGATAGAAACACTTTCAATGTTTTGTTTTAATAGCATGGGTGGGCAAATACTTATGAATTCGTTCTAACATCTACGTTTACCTTAAAGACTAATTAGCTGTACAAGATGGAGACATACGATTCCGGCGAGGTCTCGATTTAGCACGGTGGATGAACAGACAGAAAACTCGCCTTCCAAAATTTAATTAAAGTTACAGTTTCGCCAAATCTGACCGCTCGCCTGAGAAACAAGTAATTGGTTTAAATAAACAAAGACCTGACATTACAACTTCTTAAGTCAATAATCAAAGACAGCGGGTATCTAAAATAAGGATAAGAAGAACGAAGAGGAGAGATCAAAATTGATTGACTCGAACTACATATATATGTTATGAAAGGATAACAGAAAAAACCTGGGTGAGATTTGAACACAAGATTTCTTAGAATAAATAAATTTGTTTAATCCAAAGGCGGCGAGCTGGCAGAGTCGTTATCGCGCCGGGAGAAATGCTTAGCGGCAATTTTTCCGACTTTACGTTCTG
>JAOPUL010002510.1:36050444-36065225 GCA_027564515.1 Octopus rubescens
GATGAAAGGCAAAGTCGACCCCGGCAGCATTTGAACTCAGAACGTAAAGTCGGAAGAATTGCCGCTAAGCATTTCTCTCGGCGTGCTAACGATTCTGCTAGCTCGCCGCCTTGCGTTGTTCTAAAATTAGAAAGAATTATTGAATTTATATGACATTACTTTTACAATTTTTGCTCGAAAACTTTTTATAAGGAAAAAAACCTAAGCTTACTGTTTCGACTTGAATGGACTCAGTCATTCTACCTGCGTTATTTATTTACATTCCATCATGGTTGACTTCAAATCGGCACCAATGTTGACTTTGTTTTTCATCATTCTGTGATTGATAAAATGATATAACAATTAAGTACTGGTATCGATGAACGCACTCCCTGAACATTGGTAAGCCTTTGATTACAGTAAAAATAAAAATCCATTATTAATGGATTAGCAGAATTTTTAGACCGTATATTAAAATGCCTTGTGGTATTTGTTCTGATTCTTTACATTAGTAGTTCAAATCCCGCCGAAATCAACTTCCGAAGCCGATAAAATACAGTACATCCTTTCCTTTAAAATTCCTTGTCTTGTACGTACGTTAGAGAGTATAATTATTGCTATTATCGTCAACTGAGTTTAATTCTGATATAGTCACAAACCTTCTGATTCTTAGGAAATGACGTGTTCATATGATTATATGGCTTTCATGCACGACTGGCCCGTCACACACACTCTTGGACATGTAAATGAAATTAAACTTAATTACACACCAGAATCGAAACAGGTCTGCTAAACGAGCTTTCACATGTAACGAGTAGCATTATTTGATAGTATTTGGTCGCCAGTCATTAGCTATGTATTACGGGGGAAATATCCTAGAAATGTGAATATCGATGTTAGAAATTTTAATTAATTAACATTTATTAATATTATTATCAGCAACAAAAAAAAATTAAATGTATATACACATTTTATGTTAGAAATATTTAATTAGTCCATATATTTCGGGAAAAATTATATTTTGATTAACTGAACTTAATTAAAAATAGGGTGCTCGGAGTACATTAGCAGAACCCTTTGAGCGTCAAGCAAAATACCCTGCGCTAGTTCTTCCGGCTCTTTACGTCCTAGCTCCAACATCTGCTAAGATCAAATTTGTTTCGGATGTCATTAAAATTAAATTCCAGTAAGTACCTGAGTACTTACTGGAACTGCCAACTAGCATCTTCTTAAAACTGCTTGTTTTGTGCTGAAATTAGAAACAATAAAAAATGGGGTGTGAGTCTTATATTGACAGTACATTCACAAGACCAGTCCTATTTCAGACTTATAAGACCTCTTCAGCTAAGTATAATCTTTACCATGTTCTTAGAAATATTACACTGACTTGTGATGATGATTTGAAACAACGACTAAAGAAAAATACCAGGTACAGACTCTATTATTCTTACCCTTCCACTACTTTCCTTACACTCTAGTTTTAGTTAATTTTAATTAATCAAAACTTCAGACTTCTCCTCTTGTCCTTTTCTGGGCAAAATTTCGTAATTAACTGAATGATTCATTATTTCTCTTCACACGTTCTTCATTTTAATTAATTAAATTTATTGGTTCAGTACATTATTTATACTCATACCAATCTCACCTTACGTATCAATATTGCTTAAGGCAATATTGTTTCTGTAGCAACAATTAAACTTATTTCTTTAGAAGTATACCGCCACTGTAGACTATGTTTTGGTAATCACTTCCAGCACATTCTTGATAATAGCATGACCTTCCTTTATTCCTTTAACGAAAGAGAGTCCTTGTATGAAGGTTATGGTGTAGGCAGAATCGTTAGCGCGTCCGAAAAACGTCTAGCTGTATTTGTTCCGAGTATTTACGTTCTAAAGTCAAATCCCGCCCAGATCAACATTACCGTTCATCCATTTGGGGATCGATAAAACAAAATACTTGTCAAGTACTGGGGTAATGTAATTGACTAACACCTTAAATAAATTACTGGCTTTGCACCGAAATTAGAAACGATTATTATTGAGAGTGGATTGGCAGAATCGTTAGCGTTGGACAGAATGCCTTATGGTATTTGTCGAAGATCTTTACATTCTGAGTTCAAATCCTACCGAAATCAACACTGTGTTCCTTCCTTACCGGTTTGATAAAATAAAGTACCATGAAACAGATTTAGCTGTTATTACTTATTTTATTGAGACCGATTAGACGAAATATAAGTTGGCGCCGGTGATCATTTTCAACTAACAGAACTCAGAGCGTTGGTGTGTTTAGGTTCCTGTAACTGAGCAGTTCAGCAAAAGAGACTAATAGAAGAAGTACAAGGCTTAAAAAAAAAAAATAAGCACTGGGGTCGATTCGTTCGACTAAAATCCTCCAGGGTGGTGCCCCAGCATAGCCGCAGTCTAATGACTGAAACAGGTAGATAAATATATATAAATGAAAACTCCTTCTCGAAGAACACGTTTACCATCATTGAGAAGAAAGATAGATTCGAACCATCGCCCTCTTGGTTGGTAATTCAGACATTCTCGGCCAGCTGTGAATGTCTCACTTAGTGCATTGCTGAATTTTTGATTCATCGACTTCTCGGTGTATGATGAAAAGGAAAAATTCCACATTGGCGGAATTTCAACCGAGAATAAAGACGCGCCGAACTATGTGGTGGAAAGCCTCCCGACCGGTGGCCTGTCGTTCACGTTAAAACATTTGCCATTTTTACTCGTATATATAATACGTATGATGTGTTTGTTTAAAGTGGCTGTGTGTAACGGGTATACGAGGCGGTGTCTTAGATAAGTTTTTATCTTCATCTCGGGTGGTTTTCTTTCGGTCCTTACAAGCACATACATACAAATATATATATATATAGTGGACGTGTTGTTTTTTATGCTATCTATTGCGTATACGTATATATAGATGTGTCCATGTGTTTGTGTTTGAACTCGTTTACGCCTTCACTGTGTGTATGCTGTACGGTGATCGTTTTACACGCAAATAAAGTGAAGCCCAGCTGCTCAGACCATTAGAGACAGAGAATAAAGAACATTTTCATCGTTAAGGCTTTAAAATCTTTTTCATAACCTTCTAATGAAGAGTTCTACTGCAGGGGAAGTAATTGATATCATTGGATTTTTGTCGCTTCAAATGATTTGGCTGTAAATTCAGGGGTAACGTAAAAGAGAGAGAGGGAAAGAGAGAGAGAAAGAGAGTAGGGGCGACGGTTATAAAATAGAAAATAATAGAAATAAAAATAAAACGAAAAACAAGCAAATATACAGAAAAAACAAAACCGTGGAGAGAACAAAACAACAATATCTCCTCTGTCACCAACAACACAGACACAACCACACCTTCACCAATACGGAATCGTTAGTAATACTGTATTATGACAGTAACACGGTATCAACAACAACAACAATTGGTAAGAAATTATCTGATGCTTTAACGATATTTGATCCGACTCAGAAAAATAAATAAGTGAATGAATAAATAAGTGAAAGCTGGCTCGGCTTCAGACCCAGAATTTCACCTTCAAAGAAATTGTTACAATTATACAAAAGAATACTCCGTTTTGTTTCTGTTTCATGGCTTTCAATAAAAGAAAAGGGTTCTCATGGTTACTACTACTACTACTACTACTACTGCTGCTGCTGCTGATGATGATGATGACGACGATGACGATGGTGATGGTGGTGGTGGTGGTGGTGGTGGTGATGATGATGATGATGATAATGATGATGAGATGATGATGATAATGATGATGAGATGATGATGATGAAGGTGGTGGTGGTGGTAGTGGTGGTGGTGGTGGTGATATGATGGTGATGATGATGATGATGATGATGATGATGATGATGATGATGATATGTTTCAGTTTTAGAGGCAGTAGACTAGTCGACTATAGCGACCTAGTACTTGACTGATAATATATTTTATCGAACCAGGAAGGACGTGAGGCAAAGTGTTTGAATTCAGCACGTAAAAAACAGGAGGAAATGCCGGAAAACATTTTGTTCGACGCGCTAGCGTTTCTGACAGCTTACCGCCTTAATAGTAATAATAATGTTTTTTAAATTTTGGCTCAAAGCCAGTAATTTTGAGTAAGTGGGTAAGTTGATTACATCGACCCCAGTGTTCTTTCTGTCAGACGTCCTTGTTGTGACTTGTCAGACAGAACCCCCCCCTCCCCGGTACACACAATATCATCTAAAACATCGCAATATTGGATACTGTGCGGCACCTTCATAATAATAATAATAATAATAATAATAATAATAATAATAATAATAATGATAATGGTTTCAAATTTTGGCACAAGGCCAGCAAGTTCGGGGCAGGGGTAAGTCGATTACAGGACTTGTGCCTATAATAGAAAAGTATATTCCGACCCGTGATTACAACTGATTACAACTGGAACAGAGATACATTTTCTCCTTACAAACCCAGACACCTTTGGTTTTGAACTCTCCCTCTTCCTTCTTATAATTTCCTCCAAGCACTTAACGAACAAAGAAAATACAAAAATTAAATGCAAAATACAAACCGACGAGTTACCTACCCACATATGCACACACACTCTTTATACAGTTGAAATTTTGGGGTACACCAAAGCCAGCTTTAGTCCTCGTCCGCTCTATAGTGCATCGCATAAAGTGGAGGTTGTTCTGGTTAGACCTGTTCGGGATTGCGCACGTTTGTACTTCCCCGACCAGACTACCAACGACAAGCGCCAACCTTTCCGCTAGCTCTTTGGCCAACATCTTAAACTCTGTGTTTAGCAGAGTTATGGGCCGAAAATACCCTAGTACGTCCCCATTGACGGCGTCCTTCTCCGGCAGCGTCACCACTCCCCGGCTACCAGCACTAGGAATTCTCCCCTTTTTCTGCCAGTTGCGGTAGACGTCTGCCAAGAGACCGTCAAACAAATCTGGCATGAACACATAGCATTCATAGGGCAGACCATCCACCGTTCGGGCCCATCGGACGGCTTTGGCTCCCTCGTGTTTTAGCACACGGGCCTTAGCTCTGACAATGCAGCCTTCGTGTTTCGCCTCAAAGAAATGTCAGTCGCGATGGCTTTACTAATCGCCTCTTCTAGTTCGCTAACTAGTTCTCCCTCTAATCTATTTCTTTCTATTGCTAACTCATCGCTAAACACTATCGATTCTACTCTAATTCCCCTCTTCAATGCGATCCCCCACCGGTTGTTGACGATTGCCCCCGTCAAGTGCCGCTTAACTAGCTCGCTAATCCAGTCCCTGTAGTCTTTGCGTGCCGGAAAGGACGACTTCAACTTCTAGTAACCGGGTCCCTGTCTACGGGTCCTATCTAAATCGACTGTGCAGATCACAAATTTGTGGTGTGTGTGGCCGACCAATTTGCACCTCCTTCTTGTATGTACTGAACACACGCAGTCCTTCCGTGTGTACAAAATACTATTCCAGCCCCCCCCACTAGTACTAAAGTGCGAGACGTTCCCAAATATCTTTCTAGACGCCTGAAGAAATTTGGCCTTCCAGCCCCTGTAGGGGCATACACGGCCACCAATCTAAAAGCACCACCTTCACTTCCATTCACGTCTAGGACCACCAACTTACCACCCGGGTCCAAGAAGACTGCCATTACTTTGAGACCTAAGGATTTTCGAAATAGCACTGCTACACCGCCGCCCGCTCCCGACAGACTACAAGATGAGAATATCTCGTAGTCTTCGAAAATGGATGCTAGGGCATGCTTCCCGGCTATCCTCGTCTCGCTAATGGCGGTCACATCTAAATCCAGGGCCCTGAGATCGTTGAGCAGGCGACCCTGATTCCAAACCGAACCCATACCCTGAATATTTATACAGCCTAATCTAAGTGTAGCCATTTAGATTAGAGAAAATACAATGGAGTTATTTATTTACCTTGGTTTTCAGGGATGACTGTTTGGCCGAGGGGGCAGTGGAGAAAGGTTTTTCTAGTAAGTTTCTTTAGTGTGTGTGTGTGTGTGTGTGTGTGTGTGTGGGGGTGGGTGTTACTTAGAAAACCCTCCAATGTCCTGAAGGATTTTTGTTTCAAATCCAGGTACGTATTCGTATCTGTTTTGATTAGCAGTGTGTCCGGTGGAGTTTTCGGGAGGAGTTTAGCAAAATCTTCCCCACTTGTAACAATGTTTTTGTTATTAATAACGTTCTCAATCAATTCAATGTTGCTCTTCTGAACAACAGTGAAGTTAATGAAGGAAGTACGTACCAGAGAGGGTGACTGTTGGTCATTTTGTTTATCGGGTGTCTCTTTTTGTTTTCGTAATTTTTGTGGTTGTGAAAGTGTTTGTAAAATTGTTTTTTTTTGTTGAGATGAAGGTGTTGATGATTTTTGTATTTGGTTTTGTAACGGATTTTGTTTTTCATCGTCGTGTCTTATGGCCTTCTATTTGGGCTGGCTTCTATCCATTTCACTCTCAGTTTTTCTCTTCTCCCCGACAAAGGCTTTTTGGTGCGATTTCGAAAAGGCCTTTGCTTTTGTGAAGCCTGAGTCAGAGGAAAGAGGCAGGTGTGAGTTAGATGTAGTGTTCACATCTTGAGGAGATGGTAGTAACGGTGGAGAGCTTCGTGCCTTCCCCACCACGGAACAAAAAGCTTTGAAGTGGTTCGCACTCCCACACATGAAACATTTCGGTTTTTTCCCTTCGACAAACACAGGCATCTGTTCGCATTCCCCGAAACAGAAATAAATCGGGAATGAAATATATTTCATCTGGAGAATTAGTATCTGGAATTTCATAAAAATTCAACACATGGTGCTATTAAGTTAGACATGGCCTGGGCCAATACTGGCCGAAACATATCAAAGTTATCAAAGTAACCTCCAGAATGGTTAAGACTCGCGCCAGACTCGAATTCAAGGCAGTCTTTTACGCATAGAATGGGAAATCATCACAAAGGTCTGGGCCTTGCAAGTAATAGTAGCCATACTTTTGGCTTCTTGCTCGCTCCTGCATATAGCAGCTACCGTCCCGTACTGTTTGCCTTTATATATATGTAGCACTGAGAGCTACACGTCTTGTAGAATTTTTTCTGTCTCTGCTGGAGTAAGAAATTTAAGTTTCCTCTCCTTGCAAGAAACGCATTTGTAGACCAAAGAGCATTCATTCAGAGTTTTTTTTTCCTGCCCACTAAGGCACATAAATCTCGGTATCGAAATGTCATTTTTATGTTGAAGAGCTTTATCCTTCAAATCTTGCACCGAATGCACAGTCCACTGTCTAACTGCCCTCGAAAACGATATAAGGTTATCATGTTTCTTTAAGTTATTATTGCTCTTGTTGTTGTTGTTGTTGTTGCTGCTGCTGTTGTTGTTGTTGTTGTTGTTGCTGCTGCTGCTGCTGTTGTTGTTGTTGTTGTTGTTGTTGTTTCTGCGTCTAACAAAGTATTCGATGTGTTGATGTCGTTTGTTAACTCGCATGGATTGTTTATATTTTGTTCCTCGTGAGTGATATTTATTTGTACTCCTACCCTTGTCTTTTTCTACATGAAAAAGAGTGTTATTGCTGTTACTGGAGCTGTTGTTGTTGACTGAAATATCTTTCAAGAGTTTTCTCTTGAAAAAATTGGTCTTATCAACAATTTCAAACTCATTCTTGTTAAAAACAGACTCATCGTCTGTTTTATTTTTTCAGATTGGGCGATGAAGCGCGTCGCACTCATACCCTCTCTCATTGCTACGTGGTGACGCTCCTCACTTTCTCCCCATCTCTCACACACGAGCGTCATCGAATTC
This sequence comes from Octopus rubescens, assembly GCA_027564515.1. Lineage (NCBI taxonomy): Eukaryota > Metazoa > Mollusca > Cephalopoda > Octopoda > Octopodidae > Octopus > Octopus rubescens. The sequence continues at coordinate 36,058,202 of JAOPUL010002510.1, forward strand.
AGGCATATTTCTCCATGTTGGAGAGAAAACGAAATATAATTTTCAATGAAAACAAGATTAAATCGACGTGACACCCAGAAATTGGGGTCATAACAGGAAAGGAAACTCAGCAGTCGACTGATGGTACTAATTTCCGAAGTGTATACAAAAGTTAATAATAATAATAATAATAATAATAATCCTTTCTATACTGGGCACGAAGGCCCAAAATTTGGGGGGGGGAGTAGTCGATTTTATCGACCCCAGTTCGTAACTGGTACTTACTTTATCGACCCCGGAAGGATGAAAGGAAAAGTCTATAAAAAATGTAAGCATCTGATGCCATGAGAAATGTTTCTATATCGTGACAGTTAAAGGCGGCCAGCTGGCAGAATCGTCAGCACGCCGGGCGAAATGCTTTGCAGTATTTCGTCTGTCTTTTCGTTCTGAATTCAAATTCTGCCGATGTCGACTTTGCCTTTCATCCTTTCGGGGTCGATAAATTAACTACCAGTTGGACACTGGGGTCGATCTGATCGACTGGCCCCTTCCCCTCCAAAATTTCAGGACTTGTGCCTATAGTAGAAAAGTATATTGCGACAGTTATAGAATATAGAGCGAAGTGAAAAACCGCTAACTATATAATCCAACCAAAATGTCACAGTTACGCATATCCTCATAGGAAGTGGCTCCACGAACATGAAGTAACAACAGCCTCAAATGAAACTCTTCAAAATCTCCTGGACTTACAGAGTAGATTCTACTGACAATATTGCCTGCTCGTTGTCTGTGTGTCCAACATGTGTTTTTCTTATTGAATATGTAGTGTTGAGGAATTTCGCAATATGATTCAGAGTGTTTCAATTGAAAAACATATACGAATGTATTAGACAGTTTTTATTTAAAAAATGAAAGGATTTTGTTTGGCTGTATGAAAAAAGGAATTACACATCAATAAATGATCCAATTGTTGTTCAATTTGCTATAAATCACAGCCAAATGTCTCTCATACTTATGGCTTTGTTAGTATTAAGGAAAATGTTTACATTTCGGCAAAACAGAGAAATTGTAACTTAACCAAAAATATAGAAGAGAAAGAAAAGGTTTTATTGGAAAGCCAAAAGATGTTTTTTAACTGAGAGACTTATTCAGTGTTTCGATTTAAAAACATATACGAATGTATTAGACAGTTTTTGTTTAAAAGGTGAAAATATTTCTGAAATACTCATCTAATATGCAAGGACACAGTATATAGGATAACAAATTTGTGTGTGCGCATGGTTGGACCTTTAATATCCAGGGGTCAATTTCAGTTCAATCGTAGAAAGAAATTCAAATATCTGTCAGCCACATTTCATGCCGTCATCTCTCTTTCTCTCTCAAAGAAGTGTATAAAAGAAGTGTATATATAGATATATTCTGTCTTATAGATGTTGTTTAGGGTATAAATTTGTAGTTAAGTAAAAAATCGGAATTACTGGTTTGTATGTAAACACGTGGTTGTTGCTAGTCACATTAATGTTTAAGTATCTTAATTTCCTAACAGAAATCGTTCTCGGTTTGGTGGGCCAGTAGTTACGGGTATTGAAAAGTATTATTATAACACATAAGTGGCGGTTTCAAATCTCCGATAGGAATTACAAGAGAGCTTATTTTTATTTAAGCAACAAAGTGTGACACACACCACAGGTACAAAAAAGAACATTAGCATATTAATAATAAAATGTAAAGCTGTCGAAAAAAAAATTAGAACTTTGGAACCAGCTGGGTATGTTCCACATTACTGAAAATGGAATCATGAATCAGATAAGAACGATTCGGAATAGAGGCTTTCTTAATGAGGCCCAAATTCAGATAGTCAGGAAAAACCTCTGTAGTAACGAAAACCACGACGAGGAAAATGTATGTGAAAATCAGAGTCCGAATAGGCAAGAAGGTTCAGTAGAGGAAAGGGGCTTGCAGAGAGGAATAGGAAGAAATCACTGTAATGTGGAGGACCCTGTATTACCAGAGGATATGAAGGAGGAACAGAGGGACCTCATGATAAGACTTGAGGAAATAGTCATCACAAGAGCAGAGACCGGGCCGGTAAATTTGAGATGTTTCGATCGAGACAATGTTACGCGCGCGACCCAAAAGATTGATGAGATCCTGAAATATATTCCAACGAAAGATCTATTAGAAACAAGGGATTTGATTAGATCCACTGCAATTTTAGTAGCTGAACTGGTTGGAAGAAAAGAGAGGTAATCAGGCGGACAGAAGGAACCATGGTGGAAGCCGAGAATCGAAAGTAATATTGAAACCTTGCGAAAAGATCTGAGCCGCCATGTAGAAAAAAGAAAGGGTTCAAAACTGTTGTCGAAACCCTAAAATCACGCATTCGGTCAAAAATAGTGAAGATGCAACGCTACTATGATCGCATATCGCAGTTACATCAAAACAGGTTATTCACAAATAACCAGAGGCAGTTTTTTAAGAGCTTAGGTTGATATACAGAAGATAACATACAACCTGAAGCAGAGGAAACCCGCAAATTTTGAAATGACATCTGGGAGCAAAAGGTTTCCCACGGTGCTGAGTGGATTCATGCCGCGAGATCCGACCTCCATCACCCTGAAGCTTCATGTATGCATAACAACAGAATATGTAGTTACACAGGTATTAAAAATGCCAAACTGGAGAGCGGCGGGGCCTGATGGAATCCAGGGCTACTGGCTCAAGTGGTTTAGATCAACACACAAACGAATTGGTTTGCAATTAGACAATTACCTACAAAGTGGTACAGTTCCGGAATGGATTGTAGAGGGGAAGACAACATTGTTGATAAAAAATCGGTCAAAGGGCAATGAGGTTGGTAATTACCGACCCATTGCTTATCTTAACCTATTACGGAAAGTGTTGACAGGCACACTCGCAGAGAAAATATACACATTCCTTGCAGAAAACGATCTACTGCCAGTAGAACAAAAGGGATGCAGAAAATGATACAAGGGCACCAAAGACCACCTTGTGATAGACAACGTCGCAATGAAGAACTGCAAACGATACCAAAAAAACTTGTGCATGGCCTGGATAGCCTTTAAAAAGGCTTACGGCATGTTACCACACTCGTGGATTCTGGAAACATTTGACATGTGTGGAGTAGCTGAGAATGTGCGTGCATTGATCTAGAACAGCATGCCTAGTTGGAAAACACGTCTTTCCTGCAACAACCAGCACTTAGCCGAGGTAACGATCAAAAGACGTATCTTCCCGGGAGATTCTTGTTCACCTTTTATTATTTGTTATAACCTTGATCCCACTTTCTGTAGTTCTACTCAAAGTCAACGCGCACTACGAGCTGAGGAACAAAGGACTTTGTCTGAACAACCTTCTCTTCATGGACGATATAAAACTGTTCGCAAAAACTGAGCCTGAAATGCAGGGGCTGGTTAAAAATGTACACATGTGCAGCAGCAGGGATATAAGAATGGAGTTTGGGATCTGAAAGTGTGCGTTGCTCACTTTGAAAGGAGGGAAAAGAGCAGAATGTAGGGGCATAGAAGTGCCGAACGGATAGCGAATGGGAGACCTGGATGATGATGGATACAAGTACCTTGGGGTCCTGGAGTTGGACAATATCTTACACAGAGAAATGAAAGCCATGGTCACCACTACATATTTGAAGCGCCTCATCAAAATATGGGCTGTTGCTATAGTCCTCTATAGTGCACCCATTCTGAAATGGACACAAGCGGAGATTGACCAACTCGATCGCACTACCGGAAAGACGATGACAATGCATAGTGCTCTCCATCCTAAGGCGAATGTACACTGGTTGTACACGATGAGGTGTAAAGGTGGACGTGGCCTAATAAGCGTACGGGAGTACATGGATACTGAAAGACGAAGTATAGCAGAGTATTTGGTAAACAGCGAACAAAACCTGCTACAGTATGCTGCTAATGCAGAAGGAGTTACCAACAATGGAGTTGAGAGTGCTAATAGATTCCGTTCACGGATAGCCAACGAGAGAGAAGAAACACTACTCTGCATGGTCAGTTCCACCGTGAAACTAAACACTTAAAAGACCAGGAAGCATCATGGAGGTTGCTTAGCAAAGGTGACCTAAAAACGACGACTGAAAGCCTAATCATTGCTGCTCAGGACCAGGCATTGAATACTAACTCAGTGAAAAGGAATATTTACCACACAAGTACAAACCTCTGCAGAATGTGTGGAAAAAACGGCCGAAAGCGTGACACACATTGTTAGTGCTTGTGAAAGTCTTGCACAGAAAGAGTACAAGCGCAGACACGACAAAGTAGCCCAAAATCTGCAATGGCTACTATGCCGGAAGTACGGATATGAGGTAACGGGCGTTTGGTACCAACATACACCGCAAAAGGTAATGGACGAGAACGGGAAGGTAAAGATCCACTGGGACTTTGACTTCCTGACAGACAAGGTGTTAGAGCACCGAAAGCCAGATATAGGGACAAAAATAGAGTGCTTAATAATCGACGTGGCAGTGCCAGGAGATCAAAATAATAATAATAATAATAATAATAATAATAATAATAATTTCTTCTTTTATTGGCCACAAGGGTCAGAGACATGGAGGACAATATCAAAGGACGAGTTTCAACACAAGTTACAACACAAAAACAACGAGTTACAACAAAAAAAACATCGATCAAAATGAGACACTACCACATTAAAAGATACAACAAAGGAAACATAAATAGAAGTTAGAGAAATAAAAACTTAATAGATAATTAGAATCCCCAATAATAATAATAATAATCTTTTCTATACTAGGCACGAAGGCCTGAAATTTTTTGGGGACGGGAGTAATCGATTTAATCGACCCCAGTCCGTAACTGGTACTCATTTTATCGACCCCGGAAAGATGAAAGGCAAAGTCGACCCCGGCGGCATTTGAACTCAGAACGTAATAATAATGATAATAATTCTTCCACTGACACGGTTAATGATATCCCTAAAAATACTAATTATTTTAAACAAAATTAAATGATGATAATAACGACCGCCTAATTATAGACTTTAAAGAATTCCAGAAATGGTAAAGTGCTGGGATGAATATGTGCAGAATTATCTTATCTTCTGTGAAATTTCCGAATTCAAATTCTTACAGGGTTTGGATGTCGATATCATTCTGTTAGTAAAATATATAAATGACTATGTTGCTAAATTCAACTTTGGTAAAGTTCTGGAATAAATACATTCAACTTTATCTTACTTACTTCAATTTCTGAGTTCAAAATTTATTATTTGGCTTTTTTGTTGTTGTCGAACTCATTCGGGTGGCAAAATATATGAATTAATACATTGCCAAGTTCAAGAAATATATGATATATCTAAAACAATAGGATTTCAAGTATACAATAATATAACAATTTATATTAAACCAGCAGTATCATTGGAAATGTTAATGTTACCATGGAAATCATAGGATTGGCTGTGAGTCATAAACAACAAAATCTACATATTCTCTTTTGAAATTGTATTTGTTTTAGGAAACGCTTGCTTCCAAAAATGGTTAAATTTCATATAGTAATATTTAAGGCACAATATAAAGGGAGAAGTTCTTTGAAATGTGAATTCTTTGTTATCTGCTCGTCACATTTTACCATATATGTTGTTACCATTTATTTATATAGTTACATCAAAAAATGAATGCAATCTAGAAAACAGCCACGCAGAATGGTCCATGAGAAAATCTTGGTTAAACACTCTTTGGTTTTTCATTGTGACTATTTTAAAAATATTAAGTGAAATGCCTTGAAAAATAATGTAAATAGGAAGATGAATCGAACAATCTTAACTATGGAATGAAATAGGATAACAATATCCAGTATCTGACTAAAGATATTATATTATACAAAAAATATATAGACTTTAATGCAATTTTTTCGATCATAACCGATAAGGTGGACGCTCAAAATGCTTTCCCTGTGGTTTACTAACGCAGAGAGAGAGAGAGAGAGAGAGAGAGAGAGAGAGAGGGAGAGAGAGAGAGAGAGTGGTAGAGTGGGTGATAGGGAGAGCGAGAGAGCGAGAGAGCGAGAGAGAGAGAGAGAGAGAGAGAGAAAAAGAGAGAAAAAACATTGTATTTGCCACCAAGGTGACGAACATTTGGGGAAGAATTTGAGGTGGGAATCTGAAATTATAGAGGGTTGGATGAAGTCGATTTCATCCTTGCATCCCCTTTATTAATCTGAACGAGAAATCAAGTTACCGGAAGGTCAGTTGAATGTATTGGTGTTGGTGTGTTGGAAATCGCTACACCGACGTAATTTGAAAACAAAAATCACAGGTGAATGTGTTGGAATGGCTGTGTGGTATATTATACGCCTTAAAATATACCCACATGATGCCTGTTATGTTTAGCATAATGAACCAGCACGCAGAGGCTGGACTACTTTTGAGATTGCTTAAAAAAGAAAGGGATATTAGCATTGCGATAAAATAAATAATTACTGACTGAGTGAGTAAGTGTTTTTAGAATAAAAGTTAGAAAGGAAATTTTAAAAAAAACATATCAGAAAAATTACGCAAATTAAGGAACAAACTTGATAAAGATCATTTAGTGACTAGGAGAAAAATGCCCTTCTTTCTGCTGTAATAATCCTTTCTATACAGGGCACAAAGGACTGAAATTTTCAGAGATGGGGATAGTCGATTCAATCGACCCCAGTACTAAATTGGTACTTATTATATCGACCCCGAAAGGAAAAAAGGTAAAGTCGACCCTGGCAGCATTTGAAATCAGAACGTAAAGTCGGAAGAATTGCCGCTAAGCATTTTTCCCGGCGTGCTAACGATTCAGCCATCTCGCCGCCTTCTCAGACAATATTATTAATAATAATGGTTTCAAAGTATGGCACAAGGCCAGCCATTTCGGGGGAGGAGTTTAGTCGATTACATCGACCCTAGTACTTATTTTATCGACCCCGGAAGGGTGAAAGGCAAAGTCGACCCCGGCGGAATTTGAACTCAGAACGTTAAAGTCGGAAGAAATGTCGCTAAACATTTTCCC
>JAOPUL010002510.1:37358121-37369088 GCA_027564515.1 Octopus rubescens
CACACACACACACACACACACACACACACACACACACACACACACACACACACACACACACACACACGCGCGCGCGCACAAATTCGCGTGTGTGTGTGCATGCGTGTATGTATGCATATTTGGAGGCATCCATTAGTCGCACGAGGACTTCGATCTGTATCCGGCATGCCTTTTGTTTGACTTTTTGGTGGGGGAGGGGATCATCTGTTCATGTAAATTGCAGGTATGACTGCTTTTTCAAACATTGAAGGCGCTATCCGCTAGTATTGTTTTGGTGTTTCACCGTTTAGAATGTGCTTTTCTTCCTCAGTAATTACCAGACGCTATTTTTGTTTGTAGTTTTTTTTTAAAAAACCTTGTTTACATCCGGTCTGCAGTGGGTGTACTCAACGGATATATCCTCTCGTTGAACATTTATGTATGGGTACGTGATGTGGTACTTTCAAACAACTTTGAGATGAATAACAGTTCGTCCTAAGCTCACTTGGTGGAGCTTAGTTCACATTATAGCAGGCTGTTTAGCCCCACCCCATCTGACATACGGTGTACCATGTTCTACCCAACGGAGATGACACGATCAGTCCCTTCTCTTTTAGAATAATCCGCCGGCTGCGTAGACGAGAAGCTTTGGGACACCGCTTAAGTCTGGTGTAGAAACTCTAGACCACATTGCTATACAGCAGGGTGCTGGGAACGCATGATCTATAGCGTGCAACATTGGTGTGCATCCGTAATTCATTATTTTTTCCAGACTCTAGTGAATTTAGCTAGAGAAGGAGTTCCCGTGATGGTGGAGCCGAGATATGTAAATGCTTGACCTGCGTCTAGCTTCTTGTTGCTAATAGTGAATGTAAGGTAATGTTCATTACCTTGACACACCGCTTTTGTCTATTTTAGACTGATGGTCAAACCGAGGCTTGAGAAAATCGCCTGAGGCTGTTAACGAGAAGCATTGCAGTTGCTCCTTCGAGTGTGTTGGCCGTACTATATCGTGCGTAAATAGAATGTATCTGATGAATAAATTGAATATTTTCTCTTCCGATATCACTCGAGACAGACTGAACGGTTTGCTGTTTGATCTTGTGAGGAGATAAGTACTATCATTTGATGCTGCGAAGTCGTGCTTGAGCACGGCAGCTAGAAAGATGCACAAGATAATGTCAGGCAAACATGTAACCCTCTGTCGCACCTCTATGAATGAGGAAGAGTTCCAGTGATGTGTAATTAAATTGAATTACGTATTTCATATCTGTGTGAATTGGTTGAAGAATGCTGAACAGTAACGAATAACACAATCTCAGCAAGAATTATGAATGTATTTTTTTTACTCACAAAGTTGAAGGCCTTCGTATGGTTAACGATTGTGATGTATAGTTGCCGTCTTTGGTCTCTGTATGTTTTAGAGATATCCTGATTCTGCAAAACGCATATCCTGTAGTGTTGCTATGTACACTTATAGCTTTAGCAGTGTATTTTTAACAAACTCAGTCGTTCGTGAGTATTTGCTTTTCAGGAAATTATCTGATATTTCATTGGTTATGCTCTGCACATTACAACATTCAGTTGCTCTGCATATTACAACATTCAGTTGCCTTCTTGCTGGGTCTAGAGCAGCATAAATCTTCGGCAATTCGAGCTATTGCGTCCCTAAGATTCATGCAAGCAGCGAGCCATGCTTATCGTAGCGTGACAGAACCAACTGACTGCAGTTTGCCTAGCTTCAGGCTAGTGGTACTTGTCCAGTGACAACGCTCTGTACCTCTATCGAAACTGCCCCTAGCGCCTAGCACCCGTGCCACTCTGAGTACAAATATATTACCGGTTAACTGCCACTCGCCGTGTTGTGCCATCACAGTGAGTTGATATTGGAATGTCATATTATGGGTGAAGTCTCCGGCAGTGTTAGTGCTGAATATCAGCAGTGTCCACTGCCGCAGATTACCCTGTTCCACATAATTTATGTTGTCTAGGGAAACAGCTACGGCCAGTACAGCTATGCACCACTGCCGTCACAGAAATTTCCAGTAAAAATGCTGGGAACAAAATTGAACAGCTTTAGAGGTTTCAGTTCTGAATTTATCTATCGCTTTTTTTCCCGAAACGTATACAAGGGTGGGCAGAAGAGGATTTGGTTGGACTACGTTCGTCACCTGATGAGTTCTATCTACCAAAAAATATATATTTCGATGCGCCTGTACAAACCTTCATCTATACGTACATCCAGTTCCACCGGATTTAAAGGCGACTCGTACGAGAATGTCAGGATTTAAAATTGATTTTCAGAACTACTTTAGGACGCATGTTAGGTGAACCGTATTTTAGTAGTGGGATTATATCGCTATTAACGCATTCTATTCTGGAACTATGAATATATAAACAATAATAAAAAACGGCAATGTATTAGGGTCGGTGACGATATAGGCTACTGCAGTAGAATATATATATAGAAAGTACTGTCTAATATTGAGAGTCGTATTTGCTTCTCTAAAATCAAATGTCAACACAATTTATATATTCTAATTAATTAAAAATACCAAACTTTACCTGATATGTGAAATAAATACTTCCGCTAATTTGGAGTAACTGCTTATTTCCTTCGAATTTGAACGATAATTTCCTGTTTACTATTTCGATAAGGAATATACAGTTTTAGGTGTTGTGCGTTATAGTTAGAAAGCAAGACTATAATCAGTATGTAGCAGCAGAATACAGGTATATCAATTATGAAAATTAAATGCAAAGGAAGAACTATTATACTGTTAAACATCAACATATTTTCAGAAAATTTACGGTTAACGCGGTTTCGATATAGTCAATCGACTGGCTAGATATGCCAATCGAACTCTCATCATAGCATACATTACTGTCGTAAAGGGGGAAGGAGCACATTAGTTGATTTAGGTTCCATATTTAATTACAAACATGTGATGATTTATGATTGATTTATTAAAAATATATGCGATATCCGTCATGGCAAAGTTATTATTGGAGAATTGTGAATGGTAAGAATAGGTAAATTATAATAATGAATAGCTATAACACAGGGGAATATTGTTGCACACAATTCCGTTGAGCTTGCTTTTCCCTTGATTTAGTCTAAAATCGGTATTCTGATTTCAAAATTACAGTCAGTTTTCTTCTATCACGGCAAGTTTATTTCCTAAAACTTACTCTCTGAATAGGCTCAATTGTATAGTTTATCTGTAAATAATTTGGCTCGTCAGCTGCTCTTGCTATTTTATTGAAAACACTGGGGTCTATTTTCAAAAGCGAAAATTTGTTGTCTTGCTTTTTACAATTAGTCCTACTTCATTTGATGGTGCTGGATTCAAGAAATGATCTCCGAAAACTTCTCTCATGTCAATTTTTTTTTGTTAAACAAGAATTCATTTTCTACCATTAACTCTAATAGAGAAATACGAAATTAACTCAAACCAAATAGTACTTGTTATTGTTTAACAAATAACTTGCTCCCCGACCGCCGTTTTTCAGAGACCAGTAGTAGTCAGTTATCAGGTTTGTGTTCCACCTACCTAGTCTCTATGGTGGAATCTTTCTCCTTGCTCATCGCTTAATATACTACGATCCTCTGGGAAGTAATCCAGATGACAGTGAAATAAATTTAATTTACACTCATGTGGCAACCAAGAGCTCGAAATTTGGTGAACATAGTTTAATGACTCCTTATTTGCAAGCAAATACATCCCTGAAGTAAAACAATTCCATTGTCTCCAAAACCTGCTCCACCTGGAATAGTCACTTAAGTTATTCACAAGACAAAACTGGAAACGTTCTTCTTAAGTATTTGAAACAGTCACTGTGTCGGAGTGTCAACAGATTTTTACACAGTATATGGCGTGTCCACGTTTTGTCTTGATCGCCCAATTTAATGCCAAAGTAACATTCCTTCACAAAATCTGTGATTTTGTTTCACTGACATTGGAGATGTTGTTGAGTGTTATTCCGTCAAAATACAAAACATATATTCAAACTAGTTGTCATCTGGGAAAAGCTTTTGCAAATTTTCAAAAATATAAAGTCAGCAAATGCAGATTTGTAATGGCAAAGTTCCATAATGTACATATATATCATGAAGTTCATTCTACAGTTCTTTCACCATGCTTGACATAAAGTGACATTGACCCATTGCACATTCAAAATATCAATTTTCATCAGATAAAGTTAAAGGTTCAAGACAATATGCCTCACTTAGATTGGAACGGGAATCACACGAAATCAAGCACAGTGTGGTCATATCTGCAGACAAACATAAAATATAAGCTCTAAAAGATAACATAAATATTTGGTTATTTTTTTATGAATGCATAATTGTTTAAAGAATATTTCTATCTTTATCATGACATTGAAAATACGTTAGATTGAATATAGTGAAGGATTTTCAGGTTTGGTGTGTTTTATTTACTGAAGATACTTAAATGACATTTGATTTCACTTTTGTACCTAATTTACATGGAATTATATTGAAAAACTATATTTTCAAACTTATGTTAATCTCCATACATGACTCTTCATTTAATGAATCCATATCTATCGTTAGAAATGGTGACAATAGTACACCACAGCTAGTAGGAAACCATGTTCCCCAGTTTAATTAAATTTACCAGTACAATACAGAATGCAAACTTTATCTACGTCTTAATTCCCTTACATGAATATTAGGACTAAATACAAACCACGTGGATTCCATATTTAAGGGGTTCAGGGAATCTATACTGACATTTAACCTACTAGACATAGAAGACATCGCCTCCTTGAATCACCCATTTTTTTTGTCGAAATTGAACCATGCATTTAGTAATGCTGCTATAAATATTAAACTATGGTATATTATTGAGGATCAAGCGCCAGATTATGGTGGTAGATCCGGCAGTGAGGTATGATGAATAACTAACCTAAGATTTGAAAAACTGTAGGGATCAATAAGGAAAATTATAAAACTTGATCCAAATATACGTCGTTTAATTATATGTCGTTTGATTATATAGTTCGTTTGACAACGTAACACTATATTTCCTGAGTCGATCTTTAGATTTAATATACGTATATTTCACTTCCGGGTTCTGCTAACATAATATGTATGATTACATTTACGAGAAGTAAATAATTTGGCAGGTAGATCTCAGTAATTTTACGTATGAAAGAGTAGATATTTACAAAATACATATGTATTTTTAATTCTTCGTTCAGGTAACACCGTCTTAAACTTCACCACAAAAAAAGGAACATGTCATTAATTTCTACTTTCTAAAGATTGAATAACCGAAGAACATAAAATATATATTGAACTTACATCAATATTAAGCCATTTTTCTAAAAAAATGTTATGTTATGGATATCGAAAATTAAATGTTAATGCGTGACGTAAACCCCAGTGTCACAGCCCGCAACGCGGATGAGAGGCAGGTTACCATGTACAGGTGCTTGGCCGGTCCCCATCAGCTCGTGCCGGTAGCCGTCGAGACGTGTGGTGTTCTTGGTCCTCGTACCATTGACTTCCTTCAATTAATAGGTAGATATGCGCAACCCCGAAGAAATGAGACCCGCGAGTTGGGGTGGGTACTTCAGTAAGTGTAGCCCTTGATTTTCCGCGGCAACGCCATCGCGGTCATCACTACGGGGCGTGGCTGAGTACCACACTTTTCCTGGAATATGTGACCCATCCCGTCTTCTGCTGCTTTGTCCCCTCCTTTCTTTCAACATTTCTGTTTTTCTTCTTTTCTTTGTTTTTTATACTTTGTATTCTATTTATTACAAGAAATCAACTGTATTCATTATATTAATTTCTCCCAATAAATAAATATATAATCATTGAAAAAATACATAAAATATTATTCAATAATGCTTTTAGAGAATTGCAAATGTTACAATAAAAATATATCACATGTGATCTGTGATTTAAGAACCTACCTACATAAATTTAATACACACACACACACAAACTCGCATATATATATATATATATATATATATATTCAGTTTATTTATTTACTATATCAACATATAACACATTGTTACTCCCAGTCCCCTTTTTTGCATACACACACTTACACACACGCGTGCACCCACACATACAAACACACGTATATACATGCATATACACACACATACATATAAATATATATATATATATATACGTGTGAGTGGACAAACGAAAGAAAGGGCACTCAACACATTGGAAGTGGGAGTTACATATTTTATTAAACAGTTTGATCTACATCCATAGCTACTCGGAGTTTCGCAGAGCACAAAGAAATTTGTGTCTGTCTCGTCAGGCTGTCGAAATGCAGATGGGAGTACGGCCGCATCACGTTGTAGTGGCGAATATATATGGCGGTATGTATGTATGTATGTATGTTGTAAAGTGTGTATGTGTGTATATGTGTGTGACGATGCATGTATATACATAAATGTATTTATTTGTCTCTCTTAATCTGTTAAAGTTTTTAAATGGCCTTTTAAAAATTTCATTTTATTTCATTTTATAATTGTTTATATTTTCTATTTACCTTTAATTCTATCTTTCCTCCCATATTATTAATGTTGTAATTATTGTTTCATTGTTAACTCCTTTATATGTCTTGTTTCCTTAATTGGCTTGATTTAACTCAACATCCCCTGATGGTGAGAAATCTAATTCATTCTCTGCCCTGGTTACTTACTAGATGAATTATTAAATGTTTAACTGACCTTGTGTAGAAGTTGCATATACCAAATTTCAACACCATTTTTTAAAACAACTGACCTAGGTTAACTAGATTATTGATCTGTGCTGACCTACTTACAAAAACTTATAGTCTCCTGACTTTACCTATATAATTTCGACCATCCTTTGCCTTCATTCCTATCATTATTTTATCTAATCACCCCCATTCATTAATTTCCCCCCTCTATCTTTGTCCTTCTCCAGTAAACAACAATTCCCTCTTTCCTCTCTATGTATATCTCTCCTCCATTTGCCTTCCCTCCACCCACCATCATGCCTATACCATTCCTTCAGTATTCTTCTTGTTATACTTAGAAATGTCACTGAAGAAAGTAGCATTGATTTTTTAGGTCGTTAAATGTTTCTTAATCGATCAGTGGACCGATTCAGTAAACCATTTAATAACGAATCTATAATGACTATTGGAAACAGCTGTAATCAAGTTTACTGCAATACAGTTAATAATATGTAATGGCCGATATTTATACCTTGTATATATATATATACATACATAGACATCTCAAAAGTAAGAAATAACCTCTCATTAAACTGGTTTAAATGTGGGGACACTAAACATTAGTACGATACCTACACGGATTAAATAATTGAAAACTGCACAAAGCATGTCTACTAAATATTAGATTAAGCATGTTAATGCATTAAATGACAAACCTTTGTTTCTAGAAATTAATGCTTCAAACACGATGCAGTCTATTTACTTTTGTGTTATCCCTGTGTTTGCGTACACACATACACACACGCACACACGCACACACACACACACACACATACACACATACATATACACACACGCATACGTAGTATGTATGTATGTATGTATGTATGTATGTATGTAACTGTCTTTGTACTTGTCTTTTTGTTTCTTTTCACATCAAATAACAACCGATATAAATGTGTTTACATCAGCATAATTTAACGATTCGACAAAAGTGTCAATAAGAATAAATACCAGGCTTTAAAAGAATTAGCACTGAAGTCGATTTGTTCCACTAAACCCATTAGGGTTGTGTCCCAGCCTGGCCACAATCCAATGATTTCAAGAAAGTAATAAAATAACAGAATAAACGTATATGTCTAAAGTTGTTTAACTCAATTCGATCAAATACAGTTTACATCAATGGTGGAAACATGTTAACAAAAAATTATGACTTGTGTTGCCGTTGCTGTAACTTTCAACTTTAAACCAGTCCTTAGCTTCTAAAATCTATTCTACACAATAGTTCTCAGCAATACAGCATATTCTATAAGTTATACTCTAGTGGTTAGAGATCAGTCTTTCTTTTTGTAATCCATTAATACCCGGAAGATATTTCGGTTTGATATATAGAGGAGAGGATTTGCATTTGGTCTTCTCTTAATACAAACATTGTTTGATTATTTATTACCATTATATACAATATGCTCTACCCATTTGTGTAAACCGTTTAAAGCTTTTGATGTGCTCCCTTTCATAGCTCACTATTTGGTTCTAGTACTGGTTCCATTGTTTGGCATTAGGCTTAACTTTCTCGTTATTTCAATCTTCGTTTGTTTATTCGTAAAACCCTCTTGCTTTTGATCTGTGTAGATGTGTAGAAAACACGAACCATTTCTGTATGCACTGATTAATCTACATAGAGAGGGAACGTTTGTAGTTTCGTTGTTTCGTAGACTAAATCCTTTGTTCAATAAGTTTGAATTTGTTATGGAAAGACTTTAGTATTTTATATTATATTTTCTTTGAATGGTCAAATTCTTTGATATAATTCTTTACTACTTACATTTCTCTCTATCTACCCCTCTCTCTCTCTCTTTCCCTCTCTCTCTGTCACTCTCTCTTTCTCTCTCTATTTCTCTCTCCCTCTCTCTCTCTCTCTCTCTATATATATATATATATACTCTAGCGTTAATCTGTGATTTTACATTACATTCAAGTTATCTTTCATTTATATATTACCCCATGGAAAGATTGATAGCATAAACATTTAGCAATATATGCAACCTAATATAACTAACTTTATACATTAACTAGCATAATCAGCATTATTAACTAGCTTGAAAAGTATTTATCTATTATTATAAATAGCAGTAATAATGAATAATATATTTATAGTATTCATAACTAGTGCAATAACAACATTTATTATCTCGTATAACTACTGTTTATTAATTAGTATAACTGGTGTTGAATAACTTGTATAATCAGCAGCATTAATCAATAAACAGTATTTAGTAACTAGTACAATATTTACTAACTTATGTATCTTTATCTATACTGTAAACTAAGCAGCTAGAGAAGGCAGCCACATTTCCCTCACATAAAAAGACTACTGTCCAAGCATTATAAAATGTAGTGGTAGATGAAATATAGCCGAAAACATGAGACGGAATAGTTTTGGATGAACCGTATTTCAGGAATTCCCTATTGAATAAAGGACAAATCATTATCTAGAATTATAGTAAGGTTCATGTAAAATGATACAGTTATCAGACGAACGGCACTATATTTGTTTCACTGACTCCAACTAGTTGCGCATATCCATTCCGACTGTAGAGCTTCTGGGGTTGGGGACCAAATAAAGAAGAAATGTGGAAAATAGTAGCAACTTGTCTGTCGGCAGATTTGTTACTACTGCTTAGTACATAGCCCTACTCCTCAATAATGGAGTAAGCAACTTGTCAAACTCATAATCAACTGTAAATACTAGGTAATAGATGTGAATAGGAAAATCTATTTCAATACGAGGCTTACTCATTTTAAAGGTGAATTATGTTTCTAAATTTTTTTCTTAAACTAAAAACTTGTTTTGTATTTCAAAGAGTCCCTATTTGGAACAGTATTAGGTATTTAGTAGAATAGAACATAAGGAACTATTTTATATTGATCTAAGTACGATTACGCAATTCCTAATTCTACTATCTATCGATCTATCTATTTATCTCTCTCTCCCCCACTCCCTCCTCCTATCTCGTTCTTTCTCTCTCTCTCTCTCTCTCCATCTTTTTCTTTCTATATATAGCTATATCTCAGGCGGCGAGCTGGCAGAGTCGTTACCGTGCCGGGAGAAATGCTTAGCGGCAATTTTTCAGACTTTATGTTCTGAGTTCAAATGCCGCCAGGGTCTACTTTGCCTTTCATCCTTCTGGGGTCGATTAAGTGAGTACCAGTTACGAACTGGGTCGATAAAATCGATTACTCCCCTCCCCAAAAAAAAATTTCAGGCCTTCGTGCCTAGTATAGAAAGGATATATAGCTATATCTCTCTCTCATGATATATCATGCTGCTTTGTTAGCTTCTGTGTCACTCACGCATTGACAAAGACGCACAGTTATATACAACTACAAATGTTGTCTCAACCTAGTTGCTGGCCAGCTAGAAATAGCAGTAAAAACATCCCTCAAATCTAATCCAGTCATCATAAATTTGGAAGAAGAAAAAGAACTATCAGCTTGTGTAGTCTTCGATAATCTTAGAAGACGGGATAGTTACGGTTTGAATACTGGTCTTCTCGGTTGGAGATAACGTTGAGTTAAATAACAACTCACTCACTCAATTACACTCTTGCTCCATGGGGCTGGGATCATCCCAGATTAGTGGTCCCAGAGGCGCCATCGTGCGTAGAGCCGACCAGTCCACCAGTGACCCCCACCCCAACCCCGCCATCGGCAAAAAGACGCCGATAGAATAAGTACCAGACGCTTTTAAAAAAATTATAAATACTGGGGTTGATTTGTTCGACTAAACCCTTCAAGGCGGTGCCCCGGCATGGCCGCAGTCCAATGACCTGAAACAAGTAAAAGATAGCAGACATATACGTGCGGTGACACAACAAACATACACACTCACCTCTATCATTGTTTCTGACTTAATCACAGGGCTAGAAACTTTGAGGGGGTGGGGGTAAGCTGATACTACCGATCCCAATATTCGACTGATGCTTTATTTTAATCGATCTCGCTAGATGAAAGGAAAAGCTGACCTCGACGAGATTTGAACTCAGAACGTTACGAACCGGAACAAATACCGCAAAGCATTATACATTTTTATTCATCTGTCATTGGTCAACCCGATGATATGATAAAAGATATTTGCCTACGGTGACCCCTAAAGGAATCGAACCCGGGACCTCATGATTGAAAACCGAACTTCTTAACCAGTCGGCCTTACTCCTCTCTCTCTCTCTCTCTCTCTCTCTCTCTCTCTCTCTCTCTCTCTCTCTCTCTCTCTCTCTCTCTCTCTCT
>JAOPUL010002510.1:37710257-37721758 GCA_027564515.1 Octopus rubescens
TGAAGGCGGCGAGCTGGCAGAATCGTTAGTACGCCGGGAAAAATGCTTAGCAGCATTTCTTCCGATTTTACGTTCTGAGTTGAAATGCTGCCGGGGTCGACTTTCCCTTTCATTCTTTCGAAGTCGATAAAATAAGTACCAGTTGAGTACTGGTCGATTGGATCGACTATCCCCACCCCGGAAAATTTCGAGCCTTCATGCCCAGTATAGAAAGGATTATTAAAGTGTATTGCATTGGAAGAACCGCTAAAGCGTCGGACAAAATAATATGTATTGCAGTTTTTAGTCTTGTGTTCAAATCTGGACAAAGTCAACTCTACTTTTCATCCTTCTGGATTCGATAAAATAAAGAACCAGTCAAGTACTGTAGACTAGTTCATCGAATAACACCATCTCCCATAGTCTGTGGCTTTAGGCCTATATTACAAACGATTATGACCGATGTGTAAAGTTATGTATGGTCTTTCCATTGATCTCCGCAGGGCATATGGGAGTGTGTGTGTGTGTGTGATTATTCTTCAGAACCAGGATGATGTCAGAGGACCGGCTTAGCTGGTGCGTCACACACCCTCCCATGTTCTTGTGACAAAATATGGGGCAGTCTACTATAAGGATCAACGCCAGGAACTTTACATTATTCGTTGGCCTGATTTTCTGATTATTTTCTGATTATATTACTGAATTTCAGTTTGTTGTTGTGGCGGTTGTTTAAGACAGACAGTCTTGTCTGCCGGGTCTCTCTTACGATTTGGAAAATTATTACCAAGTAAAGTTCTTTAGTTAGTTATTCTTTTATATATTTATTAGGCTTCGAATTTCTTAAGTGCTCTCACCGACGTTTTGTAGTGAGTATTTTGGATATTTTACACGCTATTTTTTGTAAACTTCCTTTCCCTCGGATAAAAACATATAGTGCTAAACACAAAGGCGGTAACAATATACCACCCCCCAAGAATTTCGTAGAAAGTTTAGTTAAGCTGTAACATTTTAAACAAAGATTGTAAGGAAAATGAATGAGAAAATAAATTATTACAATTGAAATAACATAGTCAGTTACAAACACAGACACAGACAGAAGTTAATACTTTGGAAACTAAACTGCAGACAAACACAATTGTAATATAAACACAGACGCTGCTGCGAGCATAATGACCAAATAGTTTTGTCAATGTCACAAGCCAAAGACAAGTTTCAAACATGAGATACTACTCCGATAATAAAATAACGTAGGATTCTGCCTATGTGTCTGGCAATTTTATTGAAATGAAAGTCAGATGAGAAGTGACATATATTTGGTTCACTAAAACCGGAGGGGATTAGAATAAATACTCAAAAGAGTAATTAAATTAAGCTCTGCCCGATGTGTAAAGTTATGTATGTTCTATCCATTGATCTCCGTAGGGCATATGGGAGTGTATGCTTATCGTCAGAACCATGATGATGTCAGGGGACAGGCTCAGCTGGTGCGTCACACACCCTCCCATGTTCTTGTGGCAAAATATGGAGCAGCCTACTATACGGATCAACGCCAGAAACTTTACATTTTTCGTTGGCCTTTATCTCGCCATAAAATTTGCGGCGTTGTACTAGTAGATTGTGTGCAACGAATTATTCTAGAACGAATCGTGATTCAGACATTGTATGCATAATCATGTACGTCTTAATGAATTTGGAGGTCAACGTAGCTATGCCGGAACTGTACCTCATTGTAGATACAGGATGAAACGTAGTACGACTGGTAATGCAGGACAGAAACCCTGCTCATAGACTCGTAACAGTGAGGACTCCTAGAGGGTATTTTGCCCTAAGAAGCAGGAAAAGCAGAGAAATAGGGCAACACAATCTGTAATAACAGTTACTATTTCTGAAACAACACATGTCACTATTTCCAGGTTGGCCAAAGAATACACCTCTCCAGCTCAGGTTTCAGGAGCCGTAAAAATGAAATCTGACCATGAATTCGAAAGAAAACCAAACCACCCGATCGTTTTGCAACGATGGAGAAAATAAAGGACGATGGACAGGTGTGGAAAACAATAGGGGATAGCACAGAATGGAAACGGTTACAGACGGAAATCAATTAATCATTCAAAATTGTGTATGATTACGGAAGCAAAAGAAGACATAATGAGAGAACTCAGCAAGATTGAGTTTACTGACATAGTTAATAGGGAACCGCTACCAAAGTTTTCAAGCGGCACAAGGAATAACAACAAAATCATGACATATAACGTTGCCCTATGACGGATCTTAAAACATAAGGGGAATGATATAACAACCTTAAATAATCTCATCTATTCCACTGCTAAAGTAGTAACTGCTCAACATTAAGATGACAGAGAAAAAGGCTAGACAAGTCTATAAACCCTTTAAGTGGAATACAAAAAGAGATTGAATCTCTGCGGGCGGATGTATCAGTTCTCGATAAACCTGCTAGAGGAGTAAATATTAAGTCGAGAAAAGTTAGAAAAATCAATCAAAAATATAAAATAAAAATTCTTATAAACCTCCCTGCAACTAAGAAACTGTTGAAACAGAGTATACAGTTGAAAGCCCAACGGCTTCGAAGGTATGATAAAAGAAATACATTTTATCGACAAAACAAATTTTTCAAGACAGATACAAAAAGATTTTACAAGGAAATTGGCAAAAATAAAATACACATAGAAGAGCCATCTAAGATTGAGGAAGTGGAAGAGTTCTGGAAGGAGATATGGAGCAACGAAAAAGAGTTTAAGGCTGAGGCTGACTGGATAGAACGTGAAAAAGAGAGACTGGGTGAACTTGAAGAACGGAAGTGGGAAGCAATAGGAATAGAAAAGCTAAGATGTGTTCTTAGAAAGGCTCATAAATGGATCCCTAACTTCTGGTTGAATTATTTGACAGAAGTACACGAAAGTCTCGCTGTATCTCTAACTGATGTCATTTAGAACACAGAGCAAATACCTGCCTGGCTGACTGAAGGAACCACCTACCTATTACCTAAAACCGAAGACACAAAATAAACCCAAAGAACTACCAACCAATAACATGTCTCAACACCACCTAAAAGCTCCTCACATTCATAATAACTGAAACAAATGTACGCTTTCCTTTAACAAAACTCTATCCTTCCACAAACTCAAAAAGGCTATAAAAGAAATGCTTATGGGTGCAAAGACCAATTGCCCATAAATAGAATGATTGTAGAGACTTGCCGGAGCAAAAACAAAAACCTGAGTATGGCATGGATAGAATACAGGAAAGCGTTTGACAGTGTCCCACATAAATGGATACTGAAGGCCCTTGAGATATACAAGATATCCTGTCGTCACAAACTGCTCACAAAATAGCCTGCTAAGTGGACTACACGTCTCTTTCTAAGCGATAGTAATGGGATGAGCCAACGCAAAAGTATCAACATCAAACGAGGCATATTTCAATGTGACTCCCTCTCTTCATTACTTTTTTTTCATGGCACTGATCCCACTCTCAAACGAATTTGGATAATACCAGATATGTGTACAAAATCTTTAGTAAGATAATAAACCATCTTTTCTACAAGGACGACCTAAAGCTGTTTGCTAGGAATGACCAAGAACTAGAAGGGCTGCTAACAACTGTTAAAGAGCTTAGCAATGACATCGGGTGGGATTTTGGCCTCGATAAGTGTGCTAAAGCAACTTTTGTAAGAGGCAAGCTCAGACAAGCAGCTTCCGTTAAATTAGATATTGACATTACCACCAAGGAACTTGACCCAAAAGAAAATGATAAATACCTAGGTATAAACGAAGGAAATGGTATAAATCATGCTACTATGAAGGACAATATAAGAAAGGAATACTATAGGAGGTTAAGACTTGTACTGAAGACTGAACTCAATTCTAAAAATCGCATTGAAGCCATTAACATCTTGGAACTTCCAGTAGTCCAGTACAGTTTTAATTTCATTAACTGGAATGTTACGGAACTCCAGCGGTTGGACAGGAAGACAAGAAAATTATTGACTCCCAAGAGCATGCACCACACTAAGGCATACGTAGACCGCATGTGCCTACCTAGAAGCAGTACGGGAAGAGTAATGATCCAATTAAAACTGTGCTATAAGACCTACACTATAGGAATGATCAGGTACTTATCTAGTACAACGGACTGGATGCTGCGACTTGTGTGCGAACATGAATGCAGCAAAAAACTGCATTCTATTGTCAAGGATTCTTATAAGTTCGAAAGGGAACTTGACATTAACCGCGAATTAGATGAAGAGCCTGAAACCATTCCTACCAAACAAGCAAAGCGAATCAAGGAGACTGCAAAAAGGAACGAGCAGAAACAAATTGAGAGGTGGTAGATCCAGAAGCCCCTGCATGGGCAATATATTCTCCGAAGTCAAAATGCTTATGTAGAATATCAGTGACTGAGGAATTGAGTATTGAAAGCAGAGACTGAAGGCTTCATACTGGCAGCACAAGATCAAAGCGTGTTTACCTGAAATTACCAGGCTAACGTCCTCCGAAACGGTGCTGACCCTAAATTCAGATTCTGTGACATATTTGACGAAACAATAGACCATCTCGTTTCGGGATGTCCTGTGCTGACACCAAACGAATACAAAAATCGCCACGATAAGGTAGGATAGGATCTATATTGGAAAATATGTAGACACTACAAATTCGGCGCTCCTACTAAGTGGAATGAACATCATCCTGAGTCACTTGTTGAAGGTAAAAATGTCACCACCCTCAGGAATTGTCCAGTCAACACTGACAGACATAATTGTTAAAGACAGGGAAGACCAGACTTGCAGACTAATAGAGGTAAGCGTTCCCACTGACAAAAATATATCTGTAAAGGAATTTGACAAACTTAGTAAACATAAGGACCTGGAAATTGAAATACAAAAGATGTAGAATGTTAAAGTAAAAACTGTTCCTGTTATTGTAGAGGCCCTAGGTATGATAAAAAAAGGGATGTCAGAAACACCTAGACAACATCCCAAGAGAACCATGTTTCAAGGAAATGCAAAAGATTGTGCTAACAATACTGCCCACATCCTTAGAAAAACCCTATTAATTTAAATGTTTGTGTTGTATTACATGGAGATATTTCTCTACTTTCCCTCCCCAAGTTTTCAGTTATATTTCAACATCTCTTAACCTTCATTTGCCCTAGAACGTTGGATGTGTCCCGGCAAGTGATTGCAACAAACATGCAGATTAAAAGTAAATAATAAGAAGAAGAATAATCCTTTCTATACTGGGCACAAGGCCTGAAGTTTTCGGGGATGGGGATAGTCGATTCCATCAAACCCAGTACACAACTGGTACTTATTTTATCGACCCCGGAAGGATGAAAGGCAAAGTCGACCCCGGCGGCATTTGATCTCAGAACGTAAAGTCGGAAAAAATTGCTGCTAAGCATTTCTCCCGGCGTGCTAACGATTCTGCCAGCTCGCCACCTCATTAATAATATTAATGCTTTCGGATTTAGGCACAAGGCCAGCCATTTTCGGGGTATGGGTTTTAGTTTATTACACCGATCCCATGGTTAAAATTTATTTTATCGACCCCGAAAGGATAAAGGCAAAGTCGACCCCGGCGGAATTTGAACTCAGAAGTCGGAAGAATTGCCGCTAAGCATTTCTCCCGGTGCGGTAGCAATTCTGCCAACTTACCGCCTTAATAATAACCCTATCTCCTATAGGCAGAATGCCTGAAATTTTTTGGGAGGGGCAGTCGATTGCATAATAATAATTCCTTCACATTTTATTATATGACCAACAATCTTGGATGAGGACATGAGTTGATTACATCAACCGCAGTGCTCAACTGATACTTATTTTATCGTCCCAGAAAGCTGGATCCAGTTCGGGGCACAAAATCTTGCCAGCCTTTAGCCTTTCAGAAAAAGTTTTCATATCAAAGGTTTTATCGTTGTTCAGTTTTGCGACCGAAACGATACGTGTTCGCATACGGCTACGTTTGGCGATAAGATTTCAACTCTGGGGAATTAAAGGGGATTTATCTTTATTCTTAGATTTCATTAATTAATATTTTTGCATCAAGCATGTTCCTTTGTTTTTGGTTTCTGGGTGTGAAATATATTATTTTGTACATTTTCAGTATTCTACTTAGCAACGTGCTTTAAAATATTTGTGGCCAATTTTTTGTGGGTGACATGAAAGGAAAAAAAAATAAAATGTGGACTAAAAATAAAATACACACCTTGCTTTTTGTCAGCCACTGTGAGGACACATTCTAAGCCGTATAGTTTTCTGCATCTGCTTCAGAACAAGGACTACTACTACTACTACTACTACTACTACTACTACTACTACTACTACTACTACTACTACTACTACCAGCATTACCACCGCCACCACCACCACTCGGCAGGCCTCCATTCAGATAGATTGACGATATAAAGGAAATAATGGTACAACAACGGAGAAGGAGAATGAAATCAAGAACGGAATGGATGAAATGTTGGGGCCAGCGGGTTTAAAGCGACATCCGACGGAATGGCCAGTTTAAACCTAACCCTAAATCTAACTCTAGCGCTTGTCCTTTCGCTAAAGTTAGCCCTTACTCTAGCTCTAAGCCTAAGCTTAACCCTAACCTAACAATAACCCTAACTTTAACCCTAACCCTAGCCCTAACCTTAACTCTAAACCTAACACTGACGTTAAATCTAACGCTAACGCTAGCCCTAACCTTAGCCCTAACTCTATTCCTAACACTAAACATAGACCTAACCCTAATCCTAATCCTAAGTCTAATCCTAGCCCTAAGCCTAGCCCTAGCTCTGACCCTAGCCCTACCCCTCACCATAACCCTAAACCTAAGCCTTACCCTAGTCCTAAAATTAAACCTAAGCTTAAACGTAAACCTAACATACACCCAAAAACTAACCCTACCCCAAACACTAACCCTCACCCTATACCTAATGCTAACCCTAACCCAACCCTTACCCCAATCGTAACTTTAATCCTAACCCTAACACTAACCTAACCTTAACGCTAACCCTATGCTTAACCCTAACCCTAGTCAGAGCCCTAACCCTAACCCTAAACCTAACCCTCACCTTACTCCTAGCCCTAGCCGTTAGCCCTAACCCTAGCCCTAACCATAACTCTAATCCTAACCTTGGCCCTAACCATAACCCTACCCTAGCCCTAACCCTAAACTTAAACATAACCCTAACCCTAACCCACACCCTAAACCTAACCATAACCTTAACTCTAACCCTAATCCTAACCCTAACCCGAAACCTAACTATTAACCCTAACCCTAAACTAAACC
Source organism: Octopus rubescens (assembly GCA_027564515.1). NCBI lineage: Eukaryota > Metazoa > Mollusca > Cephalopoda > Octopoda > Octopodidae > Octopus > Octopus rubescens. The sequence continues at coordinate 37,717,538 of JAOPUL010002510.1, forward strand.
TAGCCATAACCGTTACCCCGACCCTAACCTTAACCCTAAACCTAACCATAACCCTAACCTTAGCCCTAACCCTAACCCTAACCCTAATTCTAAACCTACCCTAGCCCTAACACTAACCCTAACCAAAGCTATAATCTTTGAATATTTTCAACTTTTCATCTTACAGCAACTTTTGACAAACTGTAAGTTGGAAAAAAAAAGTAGGATCATTTTTTCAAATATTTGGAATTATCTCAGTTTCTTGTTTTCTTTTTTATTTACTATATATTATCAGGCGAGGGTAGTATTAGGGGTGGGGGGTGGGTGAGTTGCATGATTATATATTTTATGATTTATGTTTGCATGTTTTCGAAATAACTAAAGATTGAAGTTCAACTGAGTTTCATCTTATATATTTGAGAAGATTAATAAAGTTAGTTGATTAGATATCATTAGCCGTATTCATGCAGCATCTTGCAAGAATAAAATCAATTCAATGTTACCCCAGCGCAGCATTGCAAGCGAGTTTTCTAGTTAATATGACTAATTATATTAATCTTATTAAAATTATTAATCATTTTTAGAGAAAAATATTTCATATTATGAGATAAAACATTTTAATATAAATATCTACACATTAAGGCGGTGAGATGACGGAATCGTTAGCGCGCCGGGCAAATTGCTCTGCGGCATTTCGTCCGTTCTGAGTTCAAAATCCGCCGGGGTGGACTTCACCTTTCATCCTTCCGTGGTCGATAAAATAAGTACCAGTTGATGTAATTGACTTAACACTCCACCGAAATTGCTGGCCTTGTGACAAAATTTGAAACCAATATGATTAATTATATTAATCTTATTAAAATGATTAATCATCTTTAAAGAATTAACTCCATATTATGAGATAAAACATTTTAATGTAAATATCTACACGTTGAGGCAGCGAGCTGGCTGAATCGTTAGCACACTGGATAAATTGCATTGCGGCATTTCGTCCGACTTTACGTTCCGAGTTCAATTCGGCCGAGGTCAGGGTAGATAAAAAATAACCAGTTGAGCACTGGGGTGGATGTAATTGCTGGTTTTGTACCAAAATTTGAATCTAATATAAATATATACACTGTATTTCCATCGATTTGGTCTCCGATCGTAATCAGATATGTTATTCATAGATTTGTAGATCAAACCGAACTGAATATAGATTTTTCAATTGAACACAAAGATTTCAAAGTTGTGGCATCGATATAATCAATTATGACGAACCTACCACAATAAGTAGTATTAATTTTAATAGAGTAAATACTGACAACATCAAATCTCTGAAGACGAGGATAATAGACTGAAATTTATTTTTATGTTAAATGTTTTATGTCACACGCACCAGAGTCACTGTGGTTTAAGGCTGGTTTCAGGTTCAGTCCCACGGTCTGGCACCTTGTGCAAGTGTCTTCCACTATAACCCCGGATCGACCAATGTGTTGTGAGTTAATTTGGTAAACAAAAACTGTATGGAACTATATGTGTGTATGTACTGTGTGTACATGCGTTTTTGTGCCCTGCCGATGGTCAATTGGTGCTGGTACGTTTACGTTCCCCCAACTTAGTGGTTCATCAAAAGAGACCGATAAAATAAGTACCAGGATAAAATGCTAAATACGCTGAAGTCGATTACTTCGACTAAACTCTTCAAGGTGGAGTTCCAGTATGGCCGCAATCGACTAACACGAAAAATTAAAACAGAAATAGAAATGGTTTGTCATTGTCAGCATTTACGCTTCATAGTTTTTTTTTGTTTTTGTTTTTAACTCAAGATAAGTTCACATCGCCCAGACATATGAGCAACTCAAATTCTTTTCAACTATCAACACCAACCTTATTTGTTACTTTATTCGTAGGAAACTCCAGGATCACCTAAAGCTACGCCTCGTTTTCTAAGAGTTTTAAACAGAAAAGTTGTGATTTGATAAAAATTTAGCTGATATTTCTAACAGTTTGAATAATCATATAGAAGGTCTCCCCGATTGATATCTCTAACCCTTGTGAACATCCTTGTGTAACTGGTTTGTGGATGGGGTCTGTTTGCAGCTTCTGAAGACGTGAAGCGCTGTTTTGTGAATATAGATAAATTCAACCAGGTCCCGGTAAAGAGCTCCGGATCCACAACAAGAACGTATTATACGATTTATGCAAAATGTAATGGCGTATGTTTATAGTGTCGATGTCGATAAATTGTATATTAAGCATTCCGAAGGCACATGGGTCACATAGTTATAGCATCGGGCTTACAATCGTGAGGTTGTGAGTTCGATTCCCGGATCGGGCTATGTGTTGTGTTCTTGAGCAAGATACTTTATTTCACGTTGCTCCAGTTCACTTAGCTGTAGAAATAAGTTGTGACGTCACTGTATCGGCTTTTGCTTTTCCTTTGGAAAACATCGGTGGGGTGGAGAGTGGAGACTGTTATTCATGGGCAACTGCTGGTCTTACATAAACAACCTTGCCTCGGAGAGAAGCTTTCTAGGTGCAATCCTATGGTCATTCATGACCGAAGGGGATCTTTAAAGGAGGTCTTTATTCTATAAACAGTTAGCAATTCTGTCATGTATTTGGACTATGTATGCATGTGTATCTGCCTGTGTGCTTGTGTGTGTGTGTGTGTGTGTGAGAGAGAGAGAGAGAGAGAGAGAGTATGAGTATATGCTTATGCGTATGTATGTAATAGAGAAAGGTGAGGAAGGAGAGGTGGAAGGTATGTTGTAAGTACTTTTACGTGGAAGCATTTACGTATTTCAGCTTTCTGTGTGTACCTTTGCCTATATATGGTTCTATGTAAATCTGTGCGGGTGAATGTGTGTGAGTCTGTGTGTGTGTGTATGTGTGTGTGTATGTGTGTGCGTGTGTGTGTATGTGTGTGTATGTGTGTGTGTGTGTGTGTGTGAGAGAGAGGGAATATGTGCGCTGAATGTGAGTGTGTGTGTGTATGCGTGTGTATATGTGAACGTTTGTATGTTTGTGTGATGTTGTGCCTGTGTTTGCATATTAATGTGTGTGTGTATGTGTGTGTGAAGTATGAGGGTATATTTATATGTATGTGTGTGTGTGTGTGTGTGTGTGTGTGTATTTCTGTTAAGTTGCCTGAGTGTATGTGCATGTAAACGTGTGTGGGTTTGTGCGAATCGTATGTGCGTGTATGTAAGTGCGAGAGAGAAGAGCGAAAGAGAGAGAGAGAGAGAGAGAGAGAGAGCTGAAGAGAGAGAGAGAGAGAGAGAGAGAGAGAGGGGCGAAAGATAGCGAAAGAGAGTGAAAGAGAAGGGGAGTAAAAGATAGAAAGAAGAGCGAAAGAGAGAGAGACAGAGATAGAGAGAGAGAGGAACGAAAGATAGAGAGAGTGTGACTGACAACCAGACAGATAGACTGATACTGACTGAGAATATGTGCGCGTGAACGCGAGTGTTTGCGTGTAAATGTGATATTGTATGTGTATATGCGTAAGGGTGAAAGAGAGAGAGAGAGAGAGAGATAATGTGTGCGTGTGAACGTGCGTGTGTGCATGTGAACGTGCGTGTGTGTTTATGTGAAGTTGTGTATATGTGTGTATTTTCGGTTCTGTATTGATAATCTAATCGTGTGAAAAATGAAAATAAAAACAGAAAAAAAAATCAATAAAAACTGATAAGCAATCTTACACGTTTTTTTTTTGTTATATATTTGTTTATTTAGTTACTTGTTTATTTATTTATTTATTTGTCGCCGATGTCGTGGAATTCCATTCCGAAGCCTCGCTATTTCCTTTATCAAAAGCTATTAACACGATATTATTCAACTAATTTCACACGTTATTCGCCCGGACACTACAATCTTGTTCTATCTAAATCATCACATTTTATGTAAATACCAAAGTGAGTATCAATGTTGCTACAATAATATTACTGTGCGATGACGGTAAACACAGGTGGCTAAGTCGAAGAAATAACAACAACAACAACAACAACAACAAACAACAACAACAGCAAAAGTAAATTACTTATATCATACTGTTCGTAATTTGTAATTCTGGAAAATAATTTCGTCAGACACTTATGTGTTCGATGTTATTTAACACAAAGTCTGCAAGATCGGAGCTGACATATAATCAAATCGGTTTCAGCCATGACCATCCTGTATTTTTCTCAGAAAAAAAATAAAAAGAGTTTTGGAGTATGCTGTCTGTCTTCCTCTGTAACGTGTGTGTGTGTGTGTATATAT
>JAOPUL010002510.1:37903689-37916657 GCA_027564515.1 Octopus rubescens
CTCACACACATACAAACATATACAGACACACTCATATGTGTGTGCGTATTATTTTTCTATATTTTGATCCTATATTTTTCGCATTATATTGAACTTTGAGATTTTGTGTCTATTATTGTTTTAAGTTCAATATCTCTTCCTTTACCTCAAAACACTATACACATTTTCTATTTGTGATATTGATTTATCTAATTATTATCGTTCTCATTATTATTTTCTATCTTCAGTGCGGAGTGGATGTTTGGAGAAATCTTTCGCAATGAATATATAAATGGACTCTAAGTATGAAAGTTTGTTTAAAATATAAACTGCATCTTTTATTAGATTACTCAAAAGTTAATGCATTTAACTGTTTTGGTAAAAATACGAATTATCTTTCTGTTGTATTTCTTTTACGTAATTGATTGTCATAGCTATGAAATTGTTAAATATTCCTTGGAGCACTCTAAGATATATTTGACTTAATTTTGTACAAATTAAGATACGACCTTGCCTGACACTTCTGTAGATGCAAATCATATACACTACATTTTTGGTTCTCTGTGAATTAAAAACAATGTTTGTGTGGCAAGAAGCTTGCTTCCCAACCACATGGTTCCGGGTTCAGTCTCATTGGTGGCATCATGAGCAAGTGTCTTTTACTGTAACCTCGGGCCGACCAAAGCCTTGTGAGTGGATTTCGTAAACGGAAACTGAAAGAAACCCGTCGTATATATATATATATATATATATATATATATATGCGTGTGTGTGTGTGTGTGTTTGCCCCTATGTCTGTGTCCCTCACAACAGCTTGACAACCGGTGTTAGTTAGTTTACGTCCCCGTAACTTAGCGCTTCGGCCTAAGAGATTTATAGAATAAGTACTGGGGTCGATTCATTTCGACTAATTCAAGGCGGTGCCCAAGCATGGTCGCAGTCTGATGACTGAAATAAGTAAAGATACCAATAGATACATTTTAGAGTCTTTCCTCGAGGAAGACCTTTCGAAACGTCTCCCTACCATCCCTTTAACCACTAATAGGCCCTCTTTTTTCATTCGATCGAAGGTAATGTGAAACTGCTAGCGAATTACTGTTATATAAAACAAGCTATCCTAACCCATGAATCTCTTAGTACACCAGATTAAAATACAAGAAAATAGCTAATCGAAAGGACGCATTGTCCTGGACGTAATGCACCATTTTGCTTCTTCTCCTTTATGGGAAATAACACTTTTTTTTTTTATCAGATCCGTCTAATTTTAATCGAATGAATAATTTGCATAGCGCTGAAATCATTGAACATTTCATGGAGCACTTTTGAATAGATTTACCTCTGTTTCGTACACATAATGTGTGTGTGCGCATGCGTGTGTGTAAGTGTGCTTGCATTTGTATTTGTGTGCTATATGTGCAAGCGCGTCCTTAAGGAATTGTTAATTGGTTTGTGCTCACGCAGTCAAGCTGATTCACTAACCTGGTTTTAAAAAAATACTGACAATAATTACACTAAAGAATTAAAACAATGACAAAAGTAAACATTACAGATTGAAAATTGGAATAGTGTAGGGGAAGAGGAAAAGACGAAAAACAAAGGGTAAACAGAATTTGAAGACAGGAACTGACTTATTGTTAAAAAAAAATACGACCATTTAAATAAAAGAAAAGAGTACGAACGCATATATGAATATACTGCAATGAAACGTTTTGACAGTCAGTTTGTTAGTTCCTTTCTCAACAGCCTTGTTTTTATGGGTGTTCGCTTGCATATATAATTATATATTTTGTCTTTTATCTTTTACTTGTTTCAGTCATCAGACTGCGGCCATGCAGGGGTACCGTCTGCAAATTTCAGTCGAATGAATCGACCGAAGTATTTATTCATTTTAAAGCCTGGTACCTATTCTATCGATAGCTTTTGCCACACCGCTATGTTACGGGGACATAAACTAACCAACAACAGTTGTGAAGCGGTGGTGGGGGACACACACAGACACAAGGACACACAAACATACACTCATACGCACACACACACACACACACATACACACACACACACATATATATATATATATACGACGGGCTTCTTTCAGTTTCCGTCTGACAAATCTACTCACAAGGCTTTGGTCGGCCGGAGGCTATAGTAGAAGACACATGCTCAAGATGTCACGCAGTGGGACTGAACCTGGATCTATGTGGTTGGGAAGCAAGCTCCTTACCACACACCCACGCCTTATACGAATATTTTATATGCGTGTTAAAGTTGATGAAATATCTATTATATAACTAAAAAGATTATGAAACAGCTGTAAACCAATGGAATAAACATATATTCCCTCAACTCACTTCTCTTATCTGTTCTATTTGCATGCCTTCGTTTATTCCGGGTAACATGATCAATAGAGTGAAAAGAACAGCCGTCAAATACACGAGACAAATATATGTCTACATCTGATAAAATGGGGGTAAAACAGACCTATTGAGTGTGATATTTTAGGCGGAAAGGGTTAGATGGGATGCACAGTGGTAGGAAAATCAATGGAAAGGGAAAAGTAATAGCAGTATTTAATGGGAAAGAGATAATAATGACCGAGATTGATTAGAGAAAGACACTAATACAGGTACATGTCAGGTTTTGAACCGTAGAGTGAGAGGGAGAGTGTCGTAGAAATGGTCGTTAATAAGAGAGTGTGATGGTTGTTGATATCAAGTCACCCGAGGGAGATTGGTGGCTAAATACTACATGAGGAGTACTGTCAGAAGGTAAGTAAAACCGTGGGTCATAAATAACTGTTGGAATGGGAATTGGCGAGAGAGAGAGAGAGAGAGAGAGAGAGAGAGAGAAAGATACAAAGGTATATATAGATAGATAGAAAGATACACAAATAGAGAGAGAGAGAGAGATATATACAATAAGAGACAGAGGGATGAAAATAAAGGGTGACCCAGAGGGAAAAGGGTGTTGGTTAGCAGTGCATGATAATAAACGGAAAAGTGTATCGGACGCCAAATGATCATCTGCGAAGGCACCAGGATGGGAAGGCACCAGGATGGGAGGAGACGTGTAGAGAGAAGTGTCAAGTAGTAGAGGATTTATTATCGACAGACCACGTGTTATCAATCATTTGATAGGAACAATGGATCAGAGGGGGGGGAGATGAATGGAGCGGAGAGGGTATTGAATAGAGACTTAGCAGGTTCAAAAGAGGTTAAAAAATACAGATATAGATATATATTTCTACTTTTATTTGAAAAACAATTTGAATATACTTATAGGCGCAGCGTGGCCGTGTGGTAAGAAGCTTGCTTCCCAACCACATCGTTCCAGGTTCAATCTCACTGCGTGGCATCTTGGGCAAGTGTCTTCTACTATTGCCTAGGGCCGACCAAAGCTTTGTGAGTGGATTTGTTAGACGGAAACTGGAAGAAGCCCGTCGTATATATATGTGTGTGTGTATATCTATGTGTGTGTGTCCTTGTGTCTGTGTTTGTCCCCCACCACCGCTTGACAACCAGTGTTGGTTAGTTTACGTCACCGTAACTTAGCGGTTCAGCAAAAGAGATCGATAGAATAAGTACTAAGCTTTAAAAAAATAAGTACTGGGGTCAATTCATTCGACTAAATATTCAAGGTGGTGCCCCAGCATGGCCGCAGTTTGATGACTGAAACAAGTAAAAAAGAAAAGATAGTTTTGAAGCTTTCAGTGAGTTGAGTTAGTAATATGGTTTTTGATTCCTATTCAGAGCTATTACATATTAATTATACAGCTAACAAATCACCATTGAAACTTCTCATTTCTTCCCTAAAATATAAAGCTTATTACTAATATGCCTGTGTGGTTATGAAGTTAAGTTTGCTTTGTTAACATGTAGTCTCAAGTACTGTCTTGTTGCAAAGAACTTTGGGCAAGTGTCTTCTGCTGGAGCCAGAGGGCAACCAATGCCTTGTTAATGGAATTGGTAGATGGAAACTATATGGAAGCCATATAGTTATACATATATATATATATATGTGTGTGTGTGTTTGTTTATATGTGTGAAGTTATATATCTGTGTGCATGTATATGTGTGTGCGTGAATATATATATATCATCATCATCATCCTTTAACGTCCGTTTTCCAAGCAAGCATGGGTTGGACGGTTTGACTGAAGCTGGCATGTTCCAGTCTGGTTTTCTCTAGGTTAACAAATGCCATGAATAGAGGTTTGTCCTTGACTAGGTACTTCTCTTGTAGTTGCCTTACTATAAATATGGCATCTGTAGTGCTTCTCCCTGGGACAAAGCCAAACTGCATATCATCTAGCCTAATTTTATTTCTGATTAATTGAGCTATAACCCTCTCTGTAATTTTCATCACCTGGTCCAGAAGTTTGATGCCTCTATAGTTGTTCCTATCTAAGGCATCTCCCTTACCCTTATAACAGTTAACTATAATGCTGCTGCACCACTCATTGGGTATTACGCCTTCCTGAATAACTTGGTTTACTATGCAGGAGACTATTTTATATCCTACCTTACCAGATATTTTGAGCATCTCGGCAGTGAAAATATTTTTTTCTACTCTAGGTGTTCTCACGAGAAGAGCGAGAGGAGGGGGGGAAGTTTTGAATTCATAGAGAGAGAAAGGGCAGCATGGAATAGTCATTGAATTAAATTTCTGGCAGCATGGAATGGTCATTATTGAATTAAATTTCTAATTATTATTGTAACAAAGTTTAGGCAGGGGAGGGAAGAGTAGCAAGTTATTATTATACATAGTGAAAGATGGCTTAAATTCTAATGAAGTACTTAATCCCAATTCAACAATATTGAACGCACATACACATGGTGTGTGTTTCTAGTTCATGGGTTGGCTATGATTTTAGACCTATGGGAATATATTCTCAATCAGGTGCATAGTTGAGAATATGTTCTTACAGCCCTAAAATCGCAGCCGACCCACAAACTAGAAACACACACACCTTGCGTATATGTTCAATATTGTTTATATTCTGCAAGCTGCTTCTAACTCATATTTGAATATTTTTCGTGGTATGAAATGTTGGGGTATACAGTAGATGGTATTTACACCAATATACATATAGGCATGGACAGTGATTTAACTTACATTAGATCTCGCCCCTTGGTAGGTAGTATTGACAAGTCACAAGAATGATGAAACATTCGATGTCTACTCCTCCAGAGCAAGATTGGTGTGAGTTATCTTGCTTGTCCATTTACATAGGTTTTTTAAAAACCAGGTGCATAGTTGAGAATATGTTCTTACAGGCCTAAAATTGCAGCTGACCTATGAACTAGAAACAAACACACCTTGCGTGTATGCATTCAATATTGTTTATATCCCATGAGCTGCTTCTAACTAAGCGATGCTACCCTTGAGACAGACAAGACATATTTTCAGCTAAGGCGCCAATATATTTATTAATACTTGTTTTTTTATATCATTTAATCACAGATCTTGTATTACTTTTTATTCTGCCATATCGCCATGTGAAAGTAGACTTGATTTCAGTCAAAAGTTTTCCCCTCCTACCCTCCCCCACCAATATCACCACCTATGCGTAGGGGGTCTGAACGCATGTGCACAGGCAGCCTTGCGTGTTTATTCGAACACACGCGCACATTGCCTGTTTTTTTTTTATTGCGTGTTTATATATGTCTGTCTCCCTTGAAAAGATGCATTCATCCCCCCCCCATCCCTGTGTAATACATGCATGTGGTTACGAAGCACAGGGCTCACCCACTAAGGCCATAGGGTCTGAGGGAAACTGACACAGCCAACATACATCATATTTCACACGAAGCAGAAGCACTCGATGCCATCAGGCAGGCAACCCCTAAGATCTATCTATTTTCAGAAGCTGAATACAGCTCCCCAGTACAAATTCAGGACGGTCACTATCAACGTTGACACAATGAAAGGTAGGTCTGGAGAGATAGTTGAAATGCTTGAGCAGAGACAGGTAGATGTATGCTGTGTACAAGAGGTTCATTGGCGGGTAGCCTCAACCAGGCTACTTACAGGCAAGATACATAGCTACAAATTTTTCTGGATAGGCAACAATGATGATTTAGGTGGTGTAGGTATTCTACTAGCAAAGAAATGGGTGGATAAGGTGATTGAGGTAGTAAGGGTATCTAATAAGATTATTAAGCTAAGATTAACCTTGTTTGATGTAACAGTGTCAGTTATCTCTGAATATGTTCCACACACCAGACTCACAGGTACTCAGAAGGACCACTTCTATGAATCCCTTCTGAGGACTACCTCGATGACAAAAGACAACGATGTACTCATAGTGGCAGGGGATTTGAACGGACATGTCAGAAGACACTCTGATGGTTTCCAGGGTGTGTATGGAGGGTAGAGCTTTGGCTCCAGAAATGAGGAGGGGACAAGGCTGCTGGAGTTTTGTGATGCACATGGCTTAATGGTCTGCACCACTAACTATAGGAAACCCAACAATCATCTGATCCCTTATCAGTCTGGTGGGCACACCAGCCAGATTGATTATATCCTCACCAGACACAGGGATAGGGGTATGCTAGTAAATACAAAATCTTTCCCGGGGGAAGAATGTACAAAGCAACAAAGGCTAGTGGCTAGTGACCTCAGACTTAGGGCCAGAAGGATTCAGAGATGCAAACCAATATGGAAAAGGAGGGTGTGGAAGGTAAAGGATCCAACAAACAGACAGAGGTTTAGGAATGTTCTTAATGAAGCCTTCGATGAGAAGGAGGAAGAGATAGACACATATGATGTAGAGAGCAATTGGAAAGTCCTACGGGAAAATCTGCTAAGGGCGACAGACCTAGTCTGTTGATGGAGCAAAGCCTCCGCCAGACCAAGAGTGACATGGTGGTGGAACAGTAACATAAATGGGGCCATAAAAGAGAAGAGTCTGGAAAGAGTGAAAAAAAGGGGGTAGCAAAGAATCATATCAGAAAGCTAACAGGGAAGCTAGTCATCAGGTGTATATAGCTAGAGCAGAAGTAGAAAGGAAGAGATTCGCCAATGTTCTGCAGCATGAAGATCAGAGACTTGAGGTTTTCTGGATTGCAAGACTGTGTCAGAAAGAATAGAAATATTGTGATTGAAAAATGTGTGTGGATGGATAATGGTGCGCTTGCACTTAATGATGCAGACAAGAAAGAGGCGTGGAAGAGTTACTATGCAAAGCTACTGAACGTGGAGAATGAATGGATTAAAGGGAGACTCCCTTATGTGAACCCAACAGAGGAACCAGCTATCCTAATGGACAGCAGTATGATAGACAAGGCAATTAAAGATATGAAAACTGGGAGAGTCCCTGGTCCATCTGGAATCACTGCCGAGATGCTCAAAATATCTGGTAAGATAGGATATAGGCTAGTCACCTACATAGTAAATCAGGTTATTCAGGAAGGCGTGACACCCAACAACTGGTGCAGCAGCATTATTGTTAGCTGCTACAAGGGTAAGGGAGACGCCTGAGATAGAAACAATTATAGAGGCATCAAACTTCTGGACCAGGTGATGAAAATTACAGAGGGGGTTATAGCCTGATTAATCAGGAGCAGAATTAGGCTAGATGAAATGCAGTCAGGCAACTACAAGAGAAGTACCTAGCTAAAAATAAACCACTATACATAGCATTTGTTGATCTAGAGAAAGCCTTCGAAAGAGTGCCCCGTTGTGTGATCTAGTGGGCTCTAAGGTGACTAAGAGTAGATGAATGGCTGGTGAAAGTGGTACAAGCCATGTACAGGGAGCTGTCAGTAAGGTGAAAGTACAGCGAATAATTTGGTGTACAGGTAGGGGTTCACCAAGGATCAGTCCTCAGCCTCTTACTCTTCATCATTGTCCTCCAAGCCATAACAGAGGAATTCAAGACGGACAGCCCTTGTGAATTGCTATATGCAGACGACCTTGTCCTCATGGGAGATTCTATAGCTGAGCTAGAAAGGAAATTCCAAGTGTGGAAACAAAATCTGGAATCTAAAGGTCTTAAGGTTAACTTAACAAAGACTAAGGTAAGCAAGAAAACAGGCAGGACCCTACACGCTTCAGGTAAATGGCCCTGCTCGATTTGTAGGAATGGCGTAGGCAGGAATTCCAAACGATGTACCCAGTGTAAGCTTTGGACACACCAGTGGTACAGTGGAATAATGGGAAGATTATCAAGGAAAATAGGGTTCATATGTGGAAGACGCACAGGAGCCATAAAAACTGCAGATACCCATGTATCTGAATCTATCAAATGCCCTGGAGGCTCTTTAGAGAGAGAGCCTTATGTTAAAAAGTGGCTGTGTGGAGAGTCCTGTGGGTAAGACGCAGTCGCATTAAGAGTATGTTGATGAGGAGAGGTGGCGTCGAGAGTCCTGTTGCTAAGAAGCAGCCGCATCGAGACTCTTGTTGCTAGAAGCTTGTGTCAAGAAGCAGCCACGTCGAGAGTGATAGGTTAAGAAGCAGTTGCGTCAAGAGTCCTCTGGCTAAGAAAGGGGGCCGAGTCGAGAGTCCTGTTGCTAATAAGCGGCCACATTGAGAGTTCTGTTGCTAAGAAGCGGCTGTGTCAAGAGTCCTGTTGCTAAGATGATGATATATATATAGTATAGTATGTAATATACTGTACTATATATTATATTATGTAATATTATACTATACTATGTATTTTGTTATGCTAGAAATTGTGTAATATCATTATGTATTATACTAGTATTTTATATATAAGACTAAGTTATACATTATATTATGTAATATACTATACATTATGTATTATACTAGTGTTTTATATATAAGACTAAGTTATATATTATATTATGTAATATACTATACATTATGTATTATACTATGCTGTATTCTATTTCATTTATAGGGAAAGATAAAAACAGTGGATATACTCCTTTTTGGGAGGCTGTTGTCATCACAACTGCTGACAAACATCAAAAACAAGGTTATCAGCTCCAGATTGAAGCGAAAAGGAAGAGAAATGAATTACCTCTTAACCTAGAAATCCATGTGATTTCTGACCCACCTGGTGTTAAACTAGGTAAGAAATCCTGTAAATTGTTGTTTTGTTGTTGTTATGACAGAATTGTTAGCATACCAGACAAAATGCTTAGTGACATTTTGGCCTAGGTAGCTGAGAGAGCTTAGTGCTGGATTAAATCTATTGACATGTCTAGTTTATCCCTTAATCTTTGCATTTCAGTCCAGCTGAGGTTGATCCAATAATATATTATAAGACACTCATATTTTGCCATTGTGTTTGTCTGTATAAGAAATCTATACTTGTTAGGAATTATGGACATTTAATGTTTTTGAACCCATGCCTGCATGGGAAAATGTATTTAAAATGATAATGATGGTGTTAACAGTTTTTGTTTAAGTTTTCTTTCATAAGTCATCTGATACATCTATGAGTCAACAATAAAACCTCTACATGGTCACTTGACCTGCTAGAAATAGCAGCAATATCTCCTTTAAATCCCACCTTACACTCTTAAATAAGACGAGGACACAATAAATAATGTAGTCCTACACACCCCTAAAAGGTCAGGGTTGGTTCTGGTAGGAATGACTTTAATCATAGGTCTACTTGATCTGGATTGACCGGGGGTTAAATAACAATTACCTGTCGAAAACCTCAAAGATTGTAATATTTAATTTTTCATAGAAATTAAATGTTTACAATAATTTATTAAGAAATTATCTTGACACTAATTATATATTTCTCTTTAGGTAATGGTGGTGCCACATTTACAGCCTTGTCTTTCCTGGAAGAATTCTATGGTGATAAGTTCTTTTCTATGAAAATCCTATTAATTCATGCTGGTGGTCTTAGCAAACGACTTCCAAGTAACAGCATCCTTGGTAAGATTTTCTCTGTTCTTCCTCGTGGAATTCCATGCTACCAGATGCTTGATATAAAACTTGCTCTCTATTGGCCTTTCGTACCGAAAATGAATCCTGGGATATTTTTGACGTGTGCAGACGACATTATCACATACAATATGGACAATGAAGATGACTGGTCTCTGAAAGCTGAAGGTTTCACTGCACTAGCCCATCCGTCCTCTATTGAAGTTGGAACTGGACATGGTGTATACATCGTAAAAGAGAAGAGATCAATAAATGAAAGTGTGCAATTAGCTGAATGCAAAACAGTTTTGCAAAAGCCATCCGTTGAGACAATGATAAAACTAGGTGCTGTGATAAATAACCAAAATGATATCAAAAACTCTATTGTATACACTGACAGTGCATACTTCTTCACGAGTTCAGTTTCTAAGATGATTCTAACTTATGTCAAGAGCCATGGACCTTTTAATTGTGAAATTGATGCTTATGGTGATTTTCTACAAGCTCTTGGCACTGATCCCTTATCTGACTATGTGAACAATTTGCAGAATCTAACTACAAAAAGTGGAGATCTGCTAAATACAAGGAAGGAAGTTTTCAAGCTTTTGAAAGGTACACCTTTAAACCTAATTATCTTGGACTCTTCTCAGTTTTTCCATATTGGCTCAATGCCAGAAATGTTATACAATTTTTGCAAAAGTGATAATTTCAAGATTGGTCTTGGCTTAAGCAATGATGCATTTAATGTCTGGTTAGATGAACAATCACAAGAATCAGAGCCTGTCACTAAGAGAAGTCGTCTTAAAGGTAAAAATGAGGGATGTTTGATTCATTCATTATTACCTGTTGGAAGTTGTATTTCTTCATTAGCAGTATTGGAGTTTTGTAATTTTGATTATTCAATCCATGTTTCAAAGAATTGTTTGCTGAGTAACTGTGAATTCCTTGGATCCAGTTCTGAGGAATCACAAATCACAATCCCAGAAAATACCTTTATGCATACAATACCTGTTATTATCAAGGACAATTTAAAGTATGTGACTATTGTTTTCCATATCAAAGACAATCTTAAGAAGAGTGTGCCACTCACAGACTTTGCAAGCATCCCATTCTTGGGGGATACTTTAGGCAAAGCTGTAGATAAATTTAGTATTCCAAAATCTCAAATTGTTTCAGATAAAAACCAACCAGAGGTTAGTTTATGGAATGTTAACATTTTCCCACTTGCAGACACCATGTCGGATTCTTTTCAACTGGCATTAGCTATGTCAAAGTCTTTTAATGATAGCAAGGCCTTAAACCTTGAATCTTATGAATTAGTTTCCATCAGTTTCATCCTCAAATATAAAGCTATACACGAAATGCTGAAATATAGACAAAAACTATTTGATAAAATTAATGCGCAATACTAAATTTCTTTTCTCTACACAGTATATTTACTTTAGAATATAATAATCCATTCTATACTGGGCACAAAGGCCTGAAATTTTGGGGGATGGGGATAGTTGATTTTATCGACCCCGGCGGCATCTGAACTCAGAATGTAAAGTTGGAAGAAATGCTGCTAAGCATTTTTCCCGGCGTGCTAACGACTCTGCCAGCTCGCCACCCTAGTTTAGAACATAATAATAATAATAGTAATAAAAACAACAATAATAAGGATTTGAAGATAGAAATCAGATGAATGTTGCATCTCAAAACTACATTACTTATTTTTATTAGAGAACTAGGAATGATATCCAAAGGAGCAAATGAATATGTAGGCCAAATTCTTGGCAGCACCCAAAACAATAAGTGAATTACAAAAGCTCATACTTATAAGTACCTCATATTTTCCATAGATCCATCTTTATGTAAATGCAGCTTTACTCATTCAGTGTTATCTTTTATCTTTTACTTGTTTCAGTCATCAGACTGCGGCCATGTTGGGGCACCGCCTTGAATTTTAGTCGAATGAATCAACCCCCAGTACTTATTGTTTTAAATCTTATTCTATCGATCTCTTTTGCCGAACCGCTAAGTTACAGGGGACATAAACTAACGAACACCAGTTGTCAAGTGGTGGTGGGGGACAAACACAGACACAAGGACACGCACACATAAATATATACACATATATATATATATATAACGGGCTTCTTTTCAGTTTTTGTCTACCAAATGTCACAAGGCATTGGTAGGCCCAAGGCTATAGTAAAAGACACTTGCCCAAGGTGCCACGCTGTGAGACTGAACCCGGAACCATATTGTTGGGAAGCAAGCTTCTTACCACACAGCCACGCCTATTATAAATTTTATAAAAAGATTTTTTTTTTTATACATGCAGACATCAGGGGTTTTTATTTTTCAATTGCAAGGCAATTCATCCGTTTGCATCTTTAGATGCAAAAACTTGTCCCGTGATGTCTCTGATTGAGACTTGGATCCAGCTCGTACCAATTAAAGCAAAAGATAATTATAATAGTAATAGTAATACTATCAAAACTGACTTTCTAAATTTCCATCAGGGTTTTAGCATTTCTAAGTAATTAGGAAGAAATTCTTTTGATGTTTTATTTAATTTTGTTTGGGACATTTTAATTTTTTAAAATCTTTGGTATAATTACATATTTCCTGAATATATCGGGACAAACTGTTGTACAGTTTATGGTTTTTCCTACGAATGTTTATTTGGGTAATAATTTTTTCTGAAGGTCATAATGACATTGGGTTGGATAAACTGTGATAAATTTATGTATGTGAGGCGACATATTCCTCTCATTTCTGTCCACTGTCATTAAACTTGAGCCAGTGCAGGGTGCTTGAGATAGCCACTTGACATGCTAGAAATAGCAGCTAAACCTCCTAGTAGCACCCTACCATCTTAAAAATGTGTGTGTGTTGTGTGAAGTGTTATATCCCTCAGCAGTGGTGTAGCTAGAGTGTGTGCCATCTAGGCACAAATTCAAGGGGCAGCCTCCTCCCCCCCAGACTATAGAGTAGACCCAGAAGTGCCAGCCCCGTAAAAAAGCATCACCCAGGGCATACACCCTCCCCCAACTATGCTACTGACAGTCATTTGATCTGATAGAAATAGCAGCTAAACCTCCTAGTAGCACCCTACCATCTTAAAAATGTGTGTGTGTTGTGTGAAGTGTTATATCC
>JAOPUL010002510.1:38029777-38044681 GCA_027564515.1 Octopus rubescens
GTGTGTGTGTGTGTGTGTGTGTGTGTGTGTGTGTGTGTGTGTGTGTGTGTGTGTCTGTGTGTGTGTGTGTGTGTGGATAGAGAAAGAGAGAGGGGGTTTAAAATATATATGCATGTGTATGCATGTATCATCATTTAACATCCAATTTTCCATGCTAGCATGGGTAAGATGGCATTTGCTGAGGCAGGTTTTCTCTGTCTGGATGTCCTTTCTGTCACCAACCATCATCTGTTTCCAAGCAAGGTAATATTTCCTTGTAGCTAGATAGCTTGATATGATATTCACAGAAGACTGGAAATAAACGACCTCACTTCTATTGACAATGAATCTTATTTACAACCATCACGTGATGTCTAGACAATATATATATAAAAGATCAAACTATGTTCACAAGAAAACAGCAAAGATAGTATTAAAGATATAGACAAACAAAATTGTAACAAAATACAAAATAAAAATTTCATATATTATTTAAATGCTCAAGGGACTACTAAACCATCTGCTATATAAGAATCATACAATAGAGTAGTGAATATGTACAGTAATGCACAGAAATCTAGAGATTTTTTAAAGAACCCATAAAACCACAATCTCACACAAACTAATAGGGGAAACCATAGCAAAAGGATCTTATGACATAACCAAACATTTTCTATTAATCTAAGTATACATGTAGACAAAAACTTTCAACCATCTTTTAAGAACCCATTTCTTCTTCAAACATAAATACAGGGTGTTTGGAAAAGACACTGCGTACAGTTCTAATCATATTTTGTATTTTTGTAGTTCAGATTTCGACTACAATATGGTTTTAACAACTGAAGATTGTGTATTTCTCGTTGAAATACCTGTATTGATACTGAAGGACATCACTTTCAACATTGTTTATAATTTTCATTCATATTCTTTTCTTGTATTCTATACTATGACATGTATATTAATAAAAAATATAAGTGCACAGTGACTTTCCGAACACCCTGTACAATAAAATCTCTGATACACATTCACATGAAATAAACTATTCAATCAACATTAACCCTTTAGGATGTAAACTGGCCATATCCGGCCAAAATATTCTACCTGTTTTATGTCCAAACTGGCCAGATGTGGCCTCTTACACAAACCCTACAATGTCATTCTAAAACGTTAGCAGTTACCTCATCAAAATCTATATGCATGATTAATTCAAAACAGTGTGAATAAATAAGCATTACTTTTGGAAGAATAATGTGAATGCTAAAGGGTTAAGGAACTTAACAAATACTATTATAACAACCTCTGGACACACAAAGAAAAACAGAACATGGAAAAGCAATTGTCACTCACAAAGTGAAGAGTGTATCTGGTCAATGGAAGCTGCTTGGACAGCATCAGTTGTATAAGCAGCTACTGTCGCATATATTGATTTCAAATTTTAGCACAAGGCCAGTAATTTCGAGGAAGGGGCTAAGTTGATTAGATTGACTCCCATACTCAATTGGTACTTATTTTATTGACCTCAAAAGGATGAAAAGCAAAGTCAACCTTGGCGGAATTTGTACTCAGAATGTAAAGATGGGCGAAATGCCGCTAGGAATTTTGCCCGATGTACTAATGATTCTGCCAGCTCGTCACCTTTATGGTCACATATATCAATAACATTTATTATATAGGCATGACTGTGACACAGTTTAAGAGCTGGTTTCATCAACAGAAATTTGTTTATGCTTTCAGAACATTACAATGAAAATTAAAGGCAAAATTATCAACCCATGTGGTTTTTTAAGAATAATACTATACCATATTTTATGGTATATAGGATGCATCCTCCCATTCCAAAAAAGTCTCAAAAAAAAAATCACTCCAGGTCCTATATTACATGCTTTAACCCTTTAGCATTCAGATTATTCTGTTAAATGTAATACTTTTTCATTCACATTATTATTAATTAATCATGCATTATCTCAAAGCTTCAAAATTATGATGATGTGATTGTATATTTTTAAAATGGCATTGAAGGGCAGGTGTGATAGGCTGAATCTGGCTGGTTAGAACATAAAGCAAGTAGCATATTTCGGCCGGATATAACACATTAAAAACCTATTTTTCTGAATATGCACTGCTGAAATTGGGGTGTGTCTTGTATACCATTAAATACAGTACCTTTTATCAATTTGATGGTGACTTTTAGGAAAAACAAACAGTTCTTAGTAATATATCAAGAATGGTAACATGAAATATTAGTAGAATAATAAACAGTTGCTTTTCATTTTAATTCCTTATTTTCTGTTAATATAGTATTTGATGCATGGTTAGTAACAGAGTTAAAATGACCTTGTTTCTATATTTAAATAAGTGCTGACATGTAAACCTTAACCTTTTAGCATTCAGATTACTGTGTCAAATGTAATACTTATATATTTATAATGTTTTGAATTAATTATGCATTATCTAGTAACTGTGAGATTTCAATGATGTGACTGTTTATTTTTAGAATGAAATTGTGGGATAGGTGTGAGTGGTGTGATCTGGTCATTTCAAACATAAAACAGGTAGAATATTTGGGTTGGATATAGCTGGTTTAAATA
Organism: Octopus rubescens; assembly: GCA_027564515.1. Classification (NCBI taxonomy): domain Eukaryota; kingdom Metazoa; phylum Mollusca; class Cephalopoda; order Octopoda; family Octopodidae; genus Octopus; species Octopus rubescens. The sequence continues at coordinate 38,032,345 of JAOPUL010002510.1, forward strand.
CTAAAAAGTTAAAGATTATCCTTATAGAATGAAAATGAAATCCCAATTAGGCATGTTTGTTTTCTTTTCTTCTTGCATTTTAACTTTGTTATTTTCTTTATAGTTTAAATAATATTCTGTGTTTTATATTTTATTAATAAAGTTAGAAGGGTGGCAAGCTGACAAAATCATTAGAATATTGGAAAAAATGCTTTGTAATATTCATTCCACCTCTTTACATTCTAAGTTCACATCCTGCTGAGGTCAATTTTGCATTTCATCATTTGGAGTTGATAAAGTACGAAGCAAGTACTAGGGTTGATGTTATCAATTTTTCCCTCTTCCTTCAAAATTGATGGGCTTGTCTAAATTAGAAGCAATTATTAATAAAGTTAGAGTGAACTCCCTTTTTCAAATAATTGTATTATGGAACTATAAACTCACAAACCCAAGCAAATCATGATGAAACTATTAATAATAATATAATGAACAATTATTCAGCTAACATATAAATATATTGAACACGCACACAGAGAAAGAGGGATCAATAAAACAAAGAGTAACAATAGCAATATTCATGCAGATGTAACAACAACAACAACAACAACAACAATAAATGGCATTGCTATTAAAGAGATCAATAACAATACATTAATCATATTAAGGACATGACCATAAGTTTGTAGGGAAAGAGAGGTTTATAATCAATTGTATTAACCTTATGATGTTGGTTTGTTGTTTTTGTTGTTTCACCTTGGATAAAGTCTGATCAAGCAGATCTAAGATTATTGCCCTCTACTTAAGCCATAGCCTGAATATCTTTCATTGACATATAATGTATCTAAGACTATGATCCAATGTATTCCTCCATTTTAATGAGAGCCGGATGTGATTTAAGGGAGTGTTAGCTGCTAGTGTGCACCTGGCTACTTATCTTAATCAGCCTTGAAGGACGAATTCCCCAGAACTCCAGCAATTAACATAAAGAAGCAGAACTTAATACTGTTTGGATTTTACTTTGATCTCCACCATTTCTGTCAAAAGGAACAATCAATAACAATGATCATACATTTTAGAGGATGATGTAGTCAATTTAATCAATCTCATTAATTGAACAGTACTTGTTTTATCGATCCCACTCTTGGAAAGATCAAAGGCATAGCTGCCCTCAACAGATTTTAAACTCAGAACATAAAGAGATTATTAATTAAATACTGCCAAAATCATTAGCACGTTGAACAAAATGCTAAGCAGCATTTCTTCTGATTCCTTACATTCTGAGTTCAAATTCTACCGAGGTCGACTTTGTCCTTCATCATCCTTATGGGGTTGATAAAATAAATACCAGTTGAGCACTGGGGTTGATGTAATCTACTTATCCCCTCTCCTAAAATTGCTGGCCTCATGCCAAAATGTGAAACCATTATATCCAACACCCTACAATTTCTTCCACACTTCTTATGATGGCTTCTTACTTTGGTACAAATACGCATATGATTGACATTTATTTATCTAACCCTGGGAGAATGAAATGCAAATTCAACCCCAGCAGAATTTGAACTCAGAACATAATATGTAACTAGATATTGCAAGGCATTAAGTCTGCAACTGTACCATTTCTGTTCTCCAACCACCCAAGCAATAGCAATGACAACAATAACTGTTTCTAATTTAGACATAAGGGCAGCAATTAAAGAACAAGGATAGAGACAAGCCAATAGCATTGCCCCCACCCCACCCCACCTCATCCAGCCCAGTATTTGACTGGTAATTTATTTCATCAACACCCCACCCTACCCAGAGAAATGAAAAGAAAAGTTGACCTCAGCAGGATTTGAACTCAGAATGTAAAGAGCAGGAGCAACTACCACGAAGCATTTCTTCTGACACTAATGATTCTGCCAATCCACTGCTCTTAGCAATGACAATAATAACAACAACGATAATGATGATGAAGATGATGATTTCTTTTATTTGACACAGGGGTATCAGATAAGGGAGACATTACAAGGACAACTTACAATTTGTGTAGGGTTTTAAATAAATGATAAGGAGAAGAAAGGGAGAAGAAGGTGAAATGAGATAAAAATATACATAGCATACAAAATATGTGAAGACATCTATGATGCACTCTTCCTGATATGAAATGAAGAACACCAACCCTACTAGGACCAATCAAAGAACCCACAGATCCAGGATCACATTGGCCACTAAAAGCACAAGCCCTCGTCCAATTGTTCTTCAATCTGCAGGCATATGCCTAGAGTAGGTCCATTCGCCACCACTAACCATTTTTGCAACAGTCACCCACTTTTTGACAAATTCACTGGGGGAGAGAGAGAGAGAGAGCACGTCCTTCTCCACCCTCACTTTCCTTTCCAAGTAGAACTTTAAAAAGTTGATGAGGGTTTGACCAAGGAGGAAGGTGCCTTTCCCTCAATTCTTTCAGCTCCAACCACCAGACAACCTCCTTTGCCATAGACCAGGCTTAGAAACTTAAATCCCACCCACCCTTTTTGCAATGCGGTCACCTTGTGCTAATGTTACAAATTATCATAATACAGAATACAATAAATGGAATGGAGGGTACACTCAGGTTATAGGGAAATGTGTATAAGTGAAGTGGAACCAGGGATGGGATATGGTAAAGTATTTGAAAATTGGACTTAAAGGGATAAAAATGAAATACTGTTAGCTAAATGACTAACAGTATTTCATTTTTATCCCTTAAAGTCCAGTTTTAAAATACTTTATCTTTTCACTATATATCTTACATTCTCTCTGAGGTGATAGTCGTCAAATAAATACCAGTCACACATTAGGGTTGTTTCAATCAACAATATCTCTCTCTCTATATATATATATATATATATATATATATCAGACAAACTATGTAAGAAATCATTACTATTACTTACAACTATTGGAACTACTACTACTACTACTACCACTAACAACAACTACTACTACTACCCCTAACAACAACTACTACCACTACCACCACCCCTAACAATAACTATTACCACTACTACCACCACTAACTACTACTACTACTACTACTACTAAGAGGAAAAGAAAATCAAAGATTGAAATATTAATTTCAAGGTGGGTCACAGAATTAAATAGAGGGATATTTTGAAATATTTGTATTTGAAATACTTATTACTTATGTGATCAATATATTGAATAGCAAATAATGAACTTGACTGTTCAAGAGAAGGAGAGAGAGAGAGAGAGAGAGGAGGAAAGAGAGTGAGGAGGAGAGAGAGTGAGGAGGAGAGATGAAGAACCTGGAGGCGGAACATGGCATTTCAGAAAGCTGTCACCAGCAGAAATAAAATCAATATTATCGTGAATGTATTCCAGGGCACAGTAAAACATGTATGTACACACACACACATATATACACTCTGGTTTCAGGTCTCTGCATTCTTTAGTGAGATGTGAAATGGATACAATTTGACATCGTACATGATGTTGAAGAAAACAACAAACATAAAGAAGAAAAAGACTGACAAAGATGATGATGATGATGGAGATGAAGAGGGAGGCGATGGAGATGAAGATGGTGATGATGATACAAAAAATGGTGATGGTGATGAAGAGAATGGTAAGGGTAACGAAGAGGGTGATGATGGTGATGAAGAGGATGGTGATGAAGGGAATGACAATGAAGAGGGTAGCGATGAACAAGGTGGTGACGGTGATGAAGAATTGGATCATGGTGATGAAGAGGATAGTGAAGAGGATGCTGGCGGTGATGAAAAGGGTGGTGGTAGCAATGAAGAGGAGGAAAAAGGAAATCAAGGGGGAGATGATGGCAAAGAAGTGAAAATGAATGTGATAAAAATATAATCAGGGCAGAACACTTAAATTTCACCACTTTTGTCTCCCCCCCCCCTCTCACTCGCCACAAGATTTCAGGCCTTGTGTCTATTGTAGAAACCACCGCTGCAACCCTATTCCATCCTTGGTTCCACTTCACTTATACACACCTCCCTATAACTTGAGTGTACCCTCCCACTGTCACATCTTCACCATCTTCTCTCCTTTCTCTTTCTTTCCTCTTGCTTCCTTACTGAGGTAGCCATGTATCTCATTGCTGCAAGACACCTATTTCTATCCCTCTGTTCATACTCTAACTTCACTGGTGACCTCACTGCTGCTGGTGCCAAGTAAAAAGCACCCAGTATACTCTGTAAAGTGGCTGGCATTAGGAAGAGCATCCAGTTGTAGAAACCATGCCAAAGCAGACAGTAGAGCTTGGTGCAGCCTTCTGGCTCACCAGCTTCCTGTCAAACTGTCCAACCCATGCCAGCATGGAAAGTGGATGTTAAATGATCATGATGATCATCATCATCATCACCACCATTTATTATTATTGGTTCCAAATTTTGGCACAAGGCCAGTACTTTTGGGGAAGGGTGGGTAAGTTGATTACATTAACTCCAGTGTTCAACTGGTACTATTTCATCGACCCCAAAAGGATGAAAGGCAAAGTTGACCTCAGGATTTGAGCTCAGAACGTAAAGATGGACGAAATGCCACTAAGTATTTTGCCCGGCATGTTAATGATTCTGCCAGCTCGCCACCTTATTATTATTATTATTATTATAATATATTGAGGTTAGTGGATGCCAGGCAAAATACCTTGTTCTGAGTTCTAATCCTGCCAAGGCTGTCTTTACCTTTCTTCCTTCTGGGATCAATAAAATAAGTATCAATGAAGTATTGGAGTTAATTTAATTGACTATATCCGACTGCTTCATGAATATGATGATAATGACAATGGTGGTGATGATGATGATGATGATGATGATGGCAATAGTAATCTCATAATAACAGCATCAATTACTTATACAACGAGTTATAAAAGTATAATTAGACAGAGCAGTACCATTAGACAAATAAGAATGTCAACTAAACAGCGAGTAAATATTTTTAAAGAGGATTTCTTTGGCTGAAAATTAGTTTTAATTAGGACGATAAACCTTGTACTTAATTCTCATTAACTGCTCTGGACAGACAAAGAGATTAGATTTTGAACATAATTTAATACATACATCAGATGATAATAAACCTAAACTGGGATACTGAATATCATGTATATATATAGGACCGAGATACCTGGCGCCTTGCAGTACTCATGAAGACCCACCATCTACAGCTGAAGTGTTAAGGTTACAACCCCTGGTGAAGAGGATTGGCCTGTTGATGTCACATAAAAAGCACTCGTGACGGTGCCACATAAAAAGCACACACACCAAGAGTCCTGTGCTGGTGCCACGTAAAAAGCACCCAGCACACACTGTAAGGTGGTTTATGTTAGAAAGGACATTCAGCCGTAAAAACCAAACCAAATCAGATTGGAACTTGGTGCAGCCCTTCAGCTTGCCAGCTCCGGTCAAACCGTCCAACCCATGCCAGCATGGAAAATGGACGTTAAAGGATAATGATGATGATGATTAGCATATCCAGGACGTTAAATCTATCACTTCCCATGGATCTAATTCATATCAAGCAGAATTTACTAATGAATACTCATCAATCACTACCTAGCACATCCAACACCACCACCACCATTAACGCCCACAACCACCAACACTACCACCATCTATATGAGCTAATGAAGGAGCCTATATGCAGTTGCTTGACTTGCTAAAAACAGGAACCAAGTCACCTTCAAATCACATCCTACCATTTTTAAAAACAGAACACAATGCGTAATGTGGTTCGAGAAAAAGGGGAAAAAAAAAAAGAAAATGATGGGGATGATCATGGCTGGATTGCCTTTGATCACTGGACTGTTCTGGGGTTAAATAGCAACAACAATGACCATCACAACCACCCATCACATCCAGTAACATCACCACCCAACAACAACCTACATCACCAACAATTATTACACGTGAGCCAAGAAGGAACTTGCACATGTTCACTAGGACTGTTAGAAACTGCAGCCAAATTTTCCTGAAATCAAACTCCACTATCATATACAAAGAAGGACACATTAGATAATGCAGGCCTAGATAGTTCTAAATAGGCAGGATATTGAGAGAGAGAGAGAGAGAGAGAGAGATCATTGATTTGCTTGCTCAATCAAACTGACCTAGGACTCAACAACCTTTACTTAATCTCTTCAATATTTTATCACTGAGACAGATGGTCAGACAGACATAAAAAGACAGGTGAAAGGACAGACGGACAGACAGACAGACAGGACAGACTGATAGAGACAGACAGACAGACAGACAGACAGACAGATAGATATAGATACATCAAACAGAGACAGTTAGTTAGACAGACAGATAGACAGATACAGAGAGATAGACGGACACAGATAGACACAAGGACAAACACAGGTCTTGATTTTATCAACAGTGCTACCACATAAGGAAATGAGAGAGTGGAAAAGATCAGTTCCTCTACTAATTATAGGATACATATGAAAGAGGGTGATTTAACAGATCAATGCACATGAAGGAGCAAAAGGATCAATGTCTTTATTAACTACAGGATATATATGAAGATAGTAATTTGGCTGTCATTTCTAACTGGTCGAGCAACCAGATGTCTGTCTGGTTGACTTGTTAGTTAAGCTGTTGGTGGGAGGTGATAGTGGTGGTGGTGGAAGTGAGTTTTGATGTTGGTGATGAGGTGGTGGTGGTGGTGGTGGTAGGTAGTGGTGTTGTCAGTGGGTGGTGATGGTGTTAGTGAGTGGTGTAGTGTTAGGTGAGTGTTGGTGTTACTGAGTGTTGTTGTTGTTGTTGGTGGTGGTGGTGGTAGCAATAGGTGTTAGCATCGTAGTGACAGTATCAGTGGCGGTGTTGATGGTATCAGCAACCATTTTGCTTCTGTTGATGAATGATTCTAAAGATATTGATGTTGAGTGAACTTGATCAAACTCACTTTGAGCAGACACATGACAAAACAGGAGTAACTAATCAATCATTCGGGAGCAATCCAGAGACAGCTGCATGCTTTATTTATTTGGTTCTAGTGACATTATTGTCGCTGATGTTTAAGTTATTGTTGGTAGCTAGATACCATAGTTGTTAGTGATGGTGCTATTTATTGTTGCTAATGGTGCCATTATTGGTAGCCAGTCATTCTTGTTGTAAGTGATAGTGTTAGGATCAGAAGCAACAGTGCTATTGTTGCTAGTAATGTTGCAATTGTTCATAGCAATAGTGTTATTGTTGCTAGCTAGATGATTAAGTGGACAGCAATGGTGTTATTGATGCCATTGTGACAAGGGATGGCGCTAATATTGCTAGCCAGATATTATTGTTGGAAGTAATGGTGTCAGTGTTGCAATCCAGATATCACTGTTGCTAGCAATGGTGTTATTGTTCATAACTAGTTGCTATTGTTGCAAGGGCTGGTGCTATTGTTGGAAGTAATGGTATCAATGTTGCTATCCAGATATCACTGTTGCTAGCAATGGTGTTATTGTTCATAACTAGTTGCTATTGTGGCAAGGGATGGTGCTATTGTTGGAAGTAATGGTGTCAATGTTGCTATCCAGATATCACTGTTGCTAGCAATGGTGTTATTGTTCATAGCCAGTTGCCATTGTGGCAAAGTATGGTGCTATTGTTTCTAGCCAGATGCTATTGTTGCTAGTGATGGTGCTACTGAAAATATATACTGTCGCTTGTACAGAATAGCATTTATTCTGTCAGTTTTCTCAATATTTTTTTCATTGATGTATTTATATGAAATCCACATCAGTACTCATTAGCAACAATAACACTAGCAGAACTGTTACTTCATTAAACAGGTCCTATAAACTAGTTTCTGTTGAGACAAGATTCCCTGAAAAGACTTCATCAACATTCATCCCACTCACACAGGACCAAAAGGAAAGATAATATTGTTCATTCAACAATAAAAGAGATGAAACGAAAATTAAGAAAAGAATGTTGTGGCAGTAATGAAAGGCAAGTAATAGAAAACAGAAAGGTTATTTATTTTGGATTTAGTTATCAGCTGAACAAACTCCATGAAAATAATGAAAATATATTGTTGAACATTTTGATATATTAAAACATCAGAAGTTTTTTTTATTTTTGCTTTTTTATCTCAGGGAATTTCTTTTTAATATTTCATTAGAATAAAAATCCCTTTCTTTATTTAGTGATTGTATAGTAGATAGGGTTAAAAATAAAATATGAAGTATTGCTATCACAGACAATGATAAATGATTTTGCTCTCCACATAAAAGCAGATTTTATGAAAACTATAAAAGAAAATGTAAGTTTTCTTTTAAGTTAATCAGGGAATTCTGGATGCAGCATAGCTAAATAGCTAAGAGGTTTGCTTCACAATAACAAGGTCCTGGGTTCAATCCTACTGTATGGCATGAGCAAATGACTTTTACCATTACCTCGGTCAACCAAAGCCTTGTGAGTAAAACAGGGTAGATGGAAACTATGCAGAAGCTTGCCTGAGGGTGTTCTCCTGTAATTCAAAGTTAGGGCCTGTCATACACTATATCATGTTGATTATGCTTCAGAGTTATGCTTTACTGATACACACACACACACACACACACACACACACACACACACACACACACACACACACATACATACACAATGAATTTTTACAGTTTCTGTCTATTACATTTCACTCCCATGGCATAGGTAAACCCCACTGAGTCACAGAATAGTGAAATAGATCCCAGAACCACATGACAAAGCAAGCTTCTAATTGAACAGCCATGCCTATGTCTAAAAAGACAAGGATGATTTTGGCTTTGACAAAAATGTCTTTGGTATTAACTCTGCACAATCAATACTCTGCTGGGAATAAACAACAACAACAATAACAAATCATTGAAGGAGACATGTTATTCAGTCAAACATAAGAACTCGAGTGATAATCATCATTATTTCATCATTATCTTCGTCATTTTAACATCCACTTTTCCATGCTTCCATGGGTCAGACAGGATTAATTTGTTGAGGTAGATTTTCTAGACAGATGCTCTTCCTGTCACCAATCCTCACCAGTTTCCAAACAAGGTAATATTTCCCCCATGGCAATACATATTTTCACAGAATATTGAAAATGAATGACACTGCTTGTATGACAGTGACATTCATTTACAACTATCACACGATATCAAGACCAGGAGAAGGCATACACCCCACCATATACATATATATATATATATACACACACACGATGGGCTTCTTTCAGTTTCCATCTACTAAATCCATTCACAAGGCTTTGATTGACCCAGGGCAATAGTAGAAGACACTTGCCCAATGTGCCACTCAGTGGGACTGAACCCAAAATCATGTGGTTGGGAAGCAAACTTCTTAACCGCACAGTCATACCTGTGCTTATTGTGTGATAAAGTATAAAAGGTAATAATTGAAAGAGAAAATTTGCATTACAAACAGTGGTTTGAAGATTTTGAATGAATAGCAAAGATGCATTGCCCTCTAGTTGAGCAGTGAGGTTGATAGTGAACTGGTTTATTATTAGTTCAAAAGGTATTTTAAATGGCTGTTTGTGATGTGATCTCAGTATTGGTAACTGAAGCATTAGAATTAATATTTGGTAATTTGTTAGAAGGAAATGTGCTGAGGTTTGCAGTTATGAAAAAACATGCATGGCTGTGAGAGATGTGGAGATTACATTTAAGGTCATCTGCATCTAGGCTTGGAGTTACTAATATTTAAATGAGAGTAAAGGTGAGAGGAGAAGAGAAGAGGAGATGAAGGACTGAGATGTAGGGGGAGGGAGGGAGGGAAGAAGAGACAGATGATGAAAAATAATAAAGAGGGAGGGAGAAGAAATCAGAGTGAAAGTGAGGAAAAAGAGCGAGAGAGAGAGAGAGAGAGAGAGAGAGAGAGAGAGAGAGAGAGAGAGAGAAAAGGAAGTGAATTTAAGAAAAGGCAAGGAAAAGAGAAAAAGATAGAAAGAATAGAAAGGTAGAGGTAGAGATCAAACTATAGCTAATAATAGAGTTTGCCATTGTGGAAATATGGACTTTGAACTTACACAATGCTACACCTATAAGAGAGATATTCAGCTTTCCAGGAAAAAGAGCTGAACCATTCATAAGAGTTTATATATCGCCAAAAGATTAATTTTTGACAAAAGCAAGCCATATTAACAACCACTAGAGCAGAGAGATGAATTATAACAGAGAGAAAAGACCTCCCCAAATTAATAACAACAGCAGGCCAGAACAGAGACTTTATCAACTAGGCTGTTACACCTGGTTAATTATTAATCAATTATACCACACACGTAATACTAATTTTACTGCCTTAGTACATCCGGGAGTAATTGTAGTTGTGCACAAGCTTTATTGGTTTGTTAATAGAAGGCAAAACCTGTAATTTAGCAATCTAAACTGCTTATTTCAAAGTGACAGGGTGGTGGATAGGAACTCAGCCGAGTACCAGACAAAATGTCATGTTCAAATTCTGCCAAGGACTTATTTGACTTTCATCTTTCCATGGTTGATAAAATAAATACATTAGTTCAATCAAAATGATTGTATCCCACTACAAAATTTGTGGCTGGTTTTAAAATGGTTTAAAGTGGCTGTATATTAAGTGAGTTATTCAAAATGCTGAGCAAGTAAGAGATGAAGAGATGAAGAGCAGATCCAAGCCCCACCAAAAGGTCCAGTCCTTGTTGCAGTGTGGTGGCCTATGTACCTCAAAGACCCTGAGAGCTATGCCAGCAGAGTGCAAGATCCTGGTAGGGTCTCCCATGCTGGACAGGTCAAAGGATCGCCCATGCTGGACAGGTCAAAGGATAGAGGCCAGACTAATAGGGACCACTTCTTCCCAGGGGTAAAAATGACTTTGTGAAGGTAGGGTCAACTCCCCTACCTAGAAAACGAAAAAGCAAAGTTACAAGAAGCATTGATGACAATTCAAAACCAACAAGAACTAGGTGAAGAAGACCTTCTCTTGGGAAAACATATGACACAGTACAGCAGAATCTGAAAGGAAACTGCAAAGTCAAAATAAAGCAAGAATCCAACTGGAGAGAAGTAGAAAAGACAGCCCAGAGTCAAGAACAGGGGAAAATAGTCGTTGATGGTCTCTGCTCCATGGAGAGCAAAGGGCTTAAATAAGTAAGTATGGTCTGAATCCCTATTAAATCAGTCAACAGAATTGTTAGAGCATAAGATAAAAATGCCTTGGAAAAAATTTTAAAATGTATTTTTTTGCCTGTTTGCCATACACATCAATGCAACCCTTTCCCACCATGTGACACGTTAAAAACACTCATGCCAGTGACATGTTAAAAATACTTGTGCCGGTGACACATTAAAAACGCCCGTGCTGGAGACATGTTAAAAACCCACATGCCAGTGACACGTTAAAAACACCAGTGCCAGTGACATGTTAAAAACACCAGTGCCAGTGACACGTTAAAGGCACCTGGTACACTCACTGCAGCAGGATTCACATACTTCTGCATGGTGTAGCATACAAGTAGAAGAATCTAAGATATTTGTTGTGATGAGGAGAGATGTTCTTATTTTCCTCCAGGTGGTAACCATGTCATTTACAGAAAAACCATTACATTCTAACTCCCCACCACGACCAACACCGTCATCAATGTCAGTACCAGATTTCCCATTTAGTCAGGTGTTAGCTAATCCTCGTTGGTCATTATACTGTAACATTTACTTCAGTGAAGCTCATCTTTCTATTGGTTTGATCTCAGTAACTACCATGCTGATTTATTTGACCAATACTTGCCCATGTCCTCGAAAACACCTCTCTACTAAATTACATCCATTAATATATAATGATGGTGCTAGGCTGAATGATGCTTCTTTGAATCATCCAAACACAAAATATCAAATGCAGGTTGGAGTTTTCAACCCTTTTCTCCTCCCCACTCACCTCCATCTGCTGTCATCTGCAGTAGCAGGAAATTTCGCAAGTGTAATTCAAGAAGTTTCTTTCTTTCTTATTATGAATAATCAATGAAAATCTGTATGCTACAAACGTTCGCTCAGGATTGTAAAACAGAATAAACCACATGCTGTGGTCAACTTGAAAGAACAAAACCATAGTGGTTTGGGTGTTTATGGGTTGTTTAACCCACCATATGAGGTTTTATTGATTGACCTGTCATTTCTTCTGTCTTCTATCTTTTATTTGTTTCAGTCATTTGACTGCGGCCAAACTGGGGCATCACACCTTGAAGGTGTTAGTTGAACAGATCAACCCCAGTACTTAACTTTTGAAGTTTGGAACTTATTCTGTCTTTTTTTGCTGAACCACTGAGTTGCAAGGACATAAACAAACCAACACTAGTTGTCAAGTGGTGGTGAGGGGGTGGGGGCGCAAACATAACACATGGTTTT
>JAOPUL010002510.1:38083854-38096717 GCA_027564515.1 Octopus rubescens
TCGATTGAATCGACTATCCCCATCCCCAAAAATTTCAGGCCTTTGTGCCCAGTATAGAAAGGATTATTATTATTATTGGCTGTCTTTATATGCCTGGTTGCCATGGTGAAAGTGGTGGTATGGTTGACAAGATTGAGGGGGCTGAAAACAAACAGTTTTCTCTTTGGACAATCCCTCATCAACTTCTTCAATTCAGTCTGACATTTCTTGATTTTTGCATTTCTTTGGTAACCACTCCCTTATCAGAGGGTATTGCAAAGTCTATGAGCTTACACTGTTTATTCTGTTCTTTTTAATTATATCAGGTCTTCTTACTTCAATAGTATGGTCAGTCTTTATAGAAAAGTCTCATAAAATCCTGTAATTCTTATACACTATCACAGCCTCTGGTTCGTGTTCATACCACTTGTCTGTTATTTTGAAGCTAATACTTGACTAACATCCCAATGCACTCTTTTCCCTACACAGTCATGCCTGCACTTATACTCTTTTTGTGCTAGCATACTGCACTCACTCAAGAGATGATTGAAAGTTTTGTCTCCTTTCTTGTAGATTCTACATTCGCTGTCTGACCGAATCTTTTCAATCTTTGTCTTTATCAGATTCATCTTAATGGCTTATTCCTAAGTGACTATAATTACCATTTCAGCCTCTCATTTTAGGTTTCTGTCTGTCAGCCATAACCAGTATTTTTTAAAACTTTTAGCATCCTCAGTTTGTTGCATTAATTGGCCATGTAATTTCTCTTTCTTTCCATCTGCTTGCCCTGTTGTTCTTCCTTCTGTTCTTAAATTCTCCTACTGTTTCAGTAACCTCTTGGACATGACTAGCTGCCAATAGTATCCTTTCTTCACTCTGTACAATATAAGTTTTCAATTCCAGTATTGCAGTACAGTGTCTTCTGTGTTTAGTAATCCTCTGCCTCCCTCTTGTCTTGGTAGGTAGAGTCTGTCAGTATTACTTTTAGGGTGTTGTGTGTTGTACATTGTGAGTAGCTTCCTAGTTCTTCTATCCAAGCCCTGTAGTTCGATCTTTGTTCATTTCAGAAAGGGAGCAGAGTGTTTTAATACTGGTATAGCCCTTGTATTTATTGCTTTAATGATATTCCCTTCCATTTAATTTTGTTTCAAGCATCTTCTTAATTCATCTCTTGTACTCTTTAGAGATTTTCTCTTTCATTTCTCTTTCCATCATCCTATCTTCTTACAACAAATCTAGGTATTTGTATTCCTCATTATTAGACAGCAATCTAAAGATATTGTCTTGTGGTAGTTTTATACCATTAGAGTTTATCTTCCGACCTCTCTTCATTATTAACACTTTGCACTTATTTACCCCAAACTGCATTCCAGTATCCTTGCTGAATTCTCTTACTGTTTGAATTAGAGACTCCATATCTTTTTCACTTTTTGTATATAGTTTGAAGTTATCCATACAAAGCAGGTGATTTATTTTCACCTTGGTTTTGGTAAACTCACAGGCAGACCTAGATTTTCCCAGTATACATGTCAGAGGGATTAATGCAATGACAAAGAATAACGGAGACAGCAAGTCTCCCTGGAATATCCCCCTGCATATTTTCACATTTCCTAATGATTCATTTGTGCATTTTAGTTTGACTTCTCTCACTCTCATTGAGTTTTCCAGAAAGCTGTTTATCTTCTCATAAACTCTGAGTGTTCTCAGGCACTCCAAGAGCCAGAAGTGTAGAACATTGTTACTATGTTCTGTTGTTTCATGGAACTGATGTTTTGTCCTCCTTAATTATGCTTCCTATCAAACCACAACTTGTAGTCTAGGAAGAGGAGTATTCTTTGTCTTTTGAAGAAAAGTCTTATTATTCTACTCTTCCTATCTGTTCTTACATTACCTTTCATGTTTTACTTGTTTCAGTCATTAGACTGCAGCTATGCAGAGTAGGTGTGAGAGGCTGGATCTGATCAGTTTGAACATAAAACTGGTAAAATATTTAGTCCATATATGGCCTGTTCAAATGCTAAAGGGTTAAATCTGTACTGGAGTGTATAGATAAAAGAAAAAAAATGAATACTCAATAAATGTTGTAGAGTTTATTTATTCATTTATTGAAAGATAAGGTTTCAGTTGGTGAATTAAAAAAAAATTCTTTTACATAGCTTAGTCAGAAGAAGAATGGTGATGTCCCCTTTTAGGCCCTCTGAGACTAATGAAAGGGGGTAAAAGACACAATCAGAGTAGAAGAAAGTGCCAATGGCATGGATTTATTTAAGGTGGACCTCAACTTACCAGGAAGTGCTCCACATGCTTGATTTCATGACCTTCTTCTGTGGCACATATAGAATGAGACATGCAAGATCCAGTTATGAAATTGCAATGGACTGCTGGTGACCCAGTTATAGTTTTGAGTGGCACCTTCTGTAGCATGTCTGCCATGTGTAGCCCTCGGTTCAAGTGTTGATATCTGTTGTAATCATCATCCACTTGTTCCAGCATTGAGGTCTTCAGGGATTGGTCATGCTTAGTCTGGGCCCTCATCTTCAATCTTGCTGGCAAGGGTAGCCCTACCTGGAGTTTAGAACTCCCATCACTCTTAGTCATTTGTTCATGCAAACCTCTCCACTTTGACAAGGAGCAACCATCAGAGAGGATGAGAGGAAGAGAAGAGATTATTATCTGACAGGTGATGCAGCCCAAATGCTTGCAACAAATAAGTGGACATCCTGCTAAAAGACACTATGGATTAATTAATGGTTTTAAACTGGAAGACAGATTAAATTTACTCCCCCCCCCAAAAAAAAATCTGGCAGGTAATCTATACAACATCGCAAGGACCCTATGCTATATGCTTACATATGCCACTTAAGTCTGTTTGATATAACAATATATAATGTGTGATATTCTAGATTATTCCTTAAAGCTATTCAAGAAGCTAATTTAAAACATTAAACTTACTATTATCATCATCATCATCATCCTTTAACGTCTGTTTTTCCATGCAGGCATGGGTTAGACTACATTGTTATCTGCATTGTAATATACGAACAACTCATTGAGACTATTGACAGTCTGCATTTAACTCAATATTCGAGAATAATTATAAAAATATTGATTCCTAATATTTTAGAGGAGGTCCCCCCCCCTAAAAATGCTTAGCGGCATTTCATCTGTCTTTACATTCTGAGTTCAAATTCCACTAAGGTCGACTTTACCTTTCATCCTTTTGGAGTACCAGTTGAGTACTGTGGTCGATGTAATCAACTTATGCTCTCCTCCGAAATTACTGGCCTTGTGCCAAAATTTGAAACCAATATTTTAGAGAAGGTTATAGTTTTGTTCTGTATTCTATTATAATTGCATTCATATCTAAGATTCCTTATTGGAATCAACCCCAGTAGACAATCTTCTTACAAGGCTTTGGTTGCCTCAGGGCTATAGTAGAAGACACCTGCCCAAGGTGTAACACAGTTAGACTGAACTTGAAACCGCGTGGTTGGGAAGTAAACTGCTTAACCACACAGCCATGCCTACATCTAAATAAAAATAATAATAGCGTCTCAAACAACTACTACATAAAATGTATGAATGTGTAATGAATAACCTCTCCTGTCATAGGATCCGAGCTTAATGCTAGATCCAATAAATTCAGGGCGTTTTTAAGAACGACAACTCTTGATAACAGAAGCTTTTAGTTGTCTCCCATGGTAACTGCGTGTGCAACTATTATATGAACATATAAGTATATACAAAGAAACTCGTGTCTGCGTGTTTTATATTGATTTCATACCAAGCTGAACATTTTAGAAAACTTTTTTGCACAGTCATTTAAATCAGCCTCAAAATTTTCCTGATACTGTATTTCTCTGACAGTTGAAGGGAAAGTTGGCGATAGCAAGATTTGAATCTAAGAACGTAATGGACGTAACTAAGTATTGCAAGGTATTTTGTCTGACACTCTAACAAGTCAGCCAATACACCACTCTTGGATTTAATAAATATTTCTTACGTTGATACAAGGCCACTATTTTGGGAATCTGCAATAGTTAAAGGCACTGGCCAGTTCTTCTTTCTTGATCTATATAGTTTGAGGAATGGCTGCTGCTGCTACTATAATCACCCCTTGCTGGTTTTGGTTGCATCAGGGCTATAGTAGAAGACACCTGCCCAAGGTGTAACGCAGTTAGACTGAACTCGAAACCGTGTGGTTGGGAAGTAAACTGCTTAACCACACAGCCATGCCTACATCTAAATAAAAAGGCTTTGGTTGCCTCAGGGCTATAGTAGAAGACACCTGCCCAAGGTGTAACGCAGTTAGACTGAACTTGAAACCGTGTGGTTGGAAAGTAACCACACAGCCATGCCTACATCTAAATAAGAAAAATGCTTCGATAATTCTAAACGAGAACAAATGTTTACCTAAGTCGTGGGTAGTGCGCTCTTTTATATATTTTATTTTATAATAGTATCCACGGGTGACAGAAATATTGAATTCATAAAGGTGGGCATAGGTAGAAGTGTAGTAGATTAATTATAACAACCCTAGTATATATTACTAGTGCTTCAGTGCTTATTCATTTTCATTCCTGAAGGGATGACTATATAAGTTAACTCCAGCAAGATTTGAACACAGAACCTAGAAGAACGAAGATAAATATAACAATGCATATAATTCTTTCTCTATTCTCTCACCAATCTATAGAAATGATGTTTATAGCTAATAAAAATGATGTTTTAAACGAGTCTTTTAGATTTAAATTAACTCGATTTCCAATCCCGCTTTCAAACCAACATTCTTTATGCTATTCGCTTAAATATATACACACTACTCTAGAGCAGGAGTCCTCAACCATTTAGTACAGGCTGCACAGAAAGAATAATCTTTTAAATTATTTTTCTATTTTACTGACTATCGCAGTCTGCAGAATGTTTTGCCTTATATATGTATTATATATGTAATAATCAATCAAATCACATATCATGCATTTTATTGTGTTTTGTTGTGCGTTTGATCTCCCGGTCCGTGGGAAAATTGTGTTACATAAAACCGGTCTATGTTGCAAGAAAGATTGGGGTCCGTTGCTGTAGAGGACAGTTGCTTTAGTTATCTGAAGTAGTTTCCCTTTAAAAGAATTCTCTCCCCTGTTGCTATGACATTCCCATATTTACGTTAAAAAGACGATTTAAGAACGTATATTAAAAATTAACACCAATAGAACGGCATATTAATAATAAAGGATGAGATATGTCAAAAAATTACAAATTTTTATAGCATACTTACCATTATGATATCTTCAGGTAAATGAAAATAACTATTTTAATGATATTTCACATCAGGCTTAGCTTTTGGTTCCTACATTTTCCGGAGTGGAAAGTAAACAATCTTGTGATAAAAATTTAAACCAGAGTTATATTTAATTCTGGCAAACGTCACGTTTACCGACATACGTAAAGAGTGACTTTTCTTTTTCGATAAACTCAAGGCCCTATTTATAAGTGGTGTGGGCATATACTCAATTGCGAGAATATTAAGATAGATATAACATCTTTGGCAAGACTTACCATTTACCCCTCCTTTGAAATACACAGGTCTGCGACCAAAAAATGGTTTCACATTTATTGGATGAAACCGATCAATTTTTTACCGGCTGATTTATAAAATTACAAAGAAATTATCCGACCACGTACAGTTTCTTAACAAAATCGATCATTGCATTTTAGCCTTATGCTCGAATTTGACTATCATTTGTTATTATTACTATTAATTGCCATATTTAAATAGACTATAACAATATAACTAATAGGCGTAATTTTGAAAAATAAGCATCTGGCAACGTTTAGACCGCTTCAACTACACAGAGAGGTGCCTGCATCACTGTAGCTTCAGTCACCTGCAAGCAGTGAGGAGAAAAAAGATTCACAAGGTTATGTTGCTTAGGTTAAAACGTATCCTTTTTTTCTTTATTAGTTCAGTTACTTGATCACCATTAAAAGAGTTACAGGGACTGTCAAAACATGATTATGACCATTAATATTACCAAATAATTCATGCCCAGAATAAAAACAGAAAATATTTTTGAAAGTTAGGGAATTTAATAGATGTATCTATTGCCCCACCAAGCAATTCCTTTGTTCCCAGAACTCATCTAAAATATTCCACTACTCTGAGATGGCACCAACCACTTTGAGAAGCACTGCCTTGGCAAAAACATGGTACAAACTGATATCAAGTTATTCTGATTGTGAAAGATGGCTGTTCCAGGGGTTAATTTAGGCTTTCATCCTATCAGGATCAATAAAATAAAATATCTATCAAGTACTAAAAGTTGATGGTACCAACTAACTCTTTCCCTGAACATTTCTGGCCTTGTACCTAAATTAGAAAGCATTATTAAGTATTATCGCACACAGATGCACGCGCGCACACACACACACACACACACACACACACATGCACACGCACACGCACACACACACACACGCACACACACAATGCACACACATTCACAAACCCACTACACACACACACAATGCACATACATTCACAAATCCACAACACACATACATATATCCAGTCTACTATTCATTTCACCATCCACTTTCCTTTTCAAAGTGTATAAAATTGTTTATGCATATTATCACATATATGTTGGTGTGTACATATTATCACATTACACACAAATTGTACATACACATCATGTTATATTAAATTGCTTATACACTCAAACCTCTGACACACAGATGTGCTGTCTCCTCAATCTGTCTTTTCTACTGCTATTACAGAGACCTCTGCTTCTTAGAGTTGGTTGGTTTCCCAGGATCATCTGACACCCTCAGCATTACATTTCTGATCATCCATATTGTGTCCACTTCCCTGGACCTTACACTAACCCAGTTGTCCCTGGCACCTACACTTTTTCCAGTTCATTTGCTTCAAATGTCAGCTGTCTATGCCCATATTTTTCTTGCAATTTTAAAATTGCAGCTATTCAAAAACAGTATCTAACTCAATTTTACCTGTGATGACCAGATCAAATCATAAAAAAATTATTTGAAAAACATAATAATTCACATTATCATATTATATGAAATTTCATATATATATATATATATATATATAGTGGAAATTTACATAAAAATCTAAAAACAAGAAGACGAAGACAGGTGTAACAAGTAGTTATATTAGTTTGACGCTCAAGGAAAAAAAGGGGGTGAAGAAAGTCTTTTCTGTTTCGAGCCTTTCGCTCTTCAACAGAAAGAAGATTGGTAGAAATATATATATATATATATATAGCAATATTGATGAGGCAGCATTCTTCCATACAGAAAAGCAGGCAGCCACATTAAACTCCACCACATTGCTCACAAGACACAGCAGTTCATACCAAAGCAGAAAGGTTTGTTTACAGTTTATCAAACACATCAACAAACAGTAGCAGCAATAACGAGACACTATCACATTTAGTTAATTAAGCCATGACCGACCACCACCACCCACCAAATTACTGCTAAGCCTTGTTGATTGCTCCTAGTCAGCCCTGCTCAGTAATTAAACGTTGTAATATTGGAGTGAGGAGATGGAAAGACAGACAGACAGACATAGAGAGATAGAAAGAGCAATGAATGGATGGATGGATAAATGGACAAATTGAAAATAAGCCAGCTAAAGGGACAGGATATAGAGAAACAGACAGAGAGAGATAGATAGACAGACCGACAGAGATAGACAGACAGATAGAGATATAGATGGATGGGTGGATAAACAGACAGAAATATAGACATATGGATGTGATGATATATAAAAGATAAATGAATAAACACATAGACAGAGATAGATAGGTAGGTAAAGAGAGAGAGATAGAGAGATAGATATATATATATAGAGAGAGAGAGGAGGCAGACAGATAGATGGATGGATGGATGGATGGAATGATAACTAGATAGACAGATAAATGAATGGATCGACAGACAGAAAGATGCACAGATGGAAAGCTATACGTACGTACGTACATGGAACCAAGCAACATATGGTAAAAATAGGACAGATTAGTAGTAGTGGTCAGGATATAATTAAAGACTAACAGCAGGAAAAGAAAAAAAAGAAAAACGGCAACATTAAAACAATAAAAGAATAATAAACGAAAGATGAAACAAAAAATTAATCATATCAGAAGCAGGTAGGCAGCTAGTTAATGGCATATTTAGTATCAACATTTGGAAGCCGATTCTCCCCAAACCCATATCCTTAACAGAGAAAAAGTGGCCATTACTTTACCTTTTTCTCCTCAACTTGTAGAAACATTATACAATTGGCAAACAGTGGTCATCAGGGAATAAAAGCAACCAAATTCCTCTCCTGGTGTGGTCTTAGTGCACGTCTTTGTCCAGTGGAGACGGCAACACTACGCCACTAGTTCACACATCCCTTCTCCACAAACACAACCTAAACACAAACACATGCACAGTCATTTCTGTTAACATGCAATGCAAGGATATCTATTATATAGATGCAGCCGTCAGAACAAGGAAATTAATCAGGCTAGCTGTGTATTATTCTTGTTATTTATTTTGATATTTAATTGATTTTGATAATATGTTTGTTCTATTTTTTTTTATAATTTTTTTTTTTTCTATTTTTTTTTTTCTTTGTTATTTCTCAAGAACTTTGTTATACTTGAAACCTGAGCTGGATTTGAGGATAAAAAAAAAAGACAAAGGTTTCGGAGTAGTTGTAAAAGATTCAAAGTGTGATTCTTTTTAAAGAAACAACAATAAAAACGACAACAACAACAGTAATTATTCCTAATTTAGGTATAAGGTCAGCAATTTCAAGGGAAAGGCAAAGTAGTCGGTATCACTACTTAATTGGTACTTTATTTCATCAACACTGAAAAGATGAAAGGCAAAGTTGACCTCAGTGGGATTTGGAACAAAGAGTTAGAACAAATACCGCAAGGCACTTTTTCCTAATGAATCTGCCAATTATTTTTCATTAATTGCTTCTATTTTAGGCACAAGGCCAGCAATTTTGAAGGAAGAGGGTACTAGTGAAACCCATAGACCAGTGATTCTCAAACCATTTTTTTAGCTTATTCCTATTTTACTCTCCTGGACCTCTATAGCCATTTGCTGTATATATAAAAAAAATCTTACTGTATCATCATCATCATCCTCATCATTTAACATCCGTTTTCCATAATTAAATATTATTAGGAATTGTATAAGAATAAATTAAAATATTTGGTGTATTGTAGAAGTATAAGCAACATAAATTTTAACAACAAAAACTTATAGGGACCCCCGATTGAGAACCACTGACATAGACCTCAGTATGTACGTGACTGGCACTTTATTCTATCAAGACTGAAAGGATGATGGGCTAAGTTGACCTTGGTAGGATTTGAATTCAGAATGTAAAGAGCTAGAACAAATACTGCAAGGCATTATTTTCCTAATGAGTCAACCAAATTATGTCTGTCCTTAACGTTTTCTATTTTAAGTACAAGGCTAGAAATTTTGAGTGAAGGGGATATTAGTTAATGGCATTGAATTAAGTGTATGACTACTACTTTATTTTATCAACCCTGGAGGGATGAAAGGGGAAGTTGACTTCAGCTGTATCTGAACTCAGAACTTAAATAGCCGAAAAAATACTGCAATAATATAATGGTTTCCGATTTAGGTACAAGGCTAGTTTTGAGGGGATGGGGTAAGTCTTGAGAGGATGATACTTTATTTTATCAACTCTGAAAGGGTGAGAAGCAAAGTTGGCCTCAGTGTGATTGGAACTCAGAATATAAAGAACCAGAACAAAAACCACAAGACATTTTCCCAATGTGCTAATGATTCTGCCAGATCTCCACCCGTTATAATATTTTTCAATTTGGCACCAGGTCATTCATTTTCAGGGAAGGGTGTTAGTTGATATCATCAACCCCTGTGCATGACTGATAAATTATTTTACTGACCATGAAAGGTGAAGTTTAATACGAGTGGGATTGGAACTCAGAATGTAAATAGTGGAACAAATACAGCAATAATGGTTTCAAATTTTGGCACAGGGCCAGCAGTTTTGTGGTTAGTTGATCACATTAATCCCAGTACTTGACTGATACTTTATCAACCCTGAAAGGATGAAAGGCAAAATCGACCTCGGCAGAATTTGAACTCTGAATGAATAGACAGATAAAATGCTGCTAAGCATTTTGCCAGGCATGCTAACGATTCTGCCAGCTCACTGCCTTAAAGTACAGCAATATTAATAACAAAAAAACAAAGAGTGAGAAAGCCAAAAGACATAAGGACCTGGCATTTGAAGTGGAGTGTATTCAAAGAATCTCAAGAGTGTGTGTGATACCAATCATGATTGCTGCACTCAGAACCATCTTAAAGAACACAAACACTTGGTATTAGATGCTGGGACTGCCAGACATCATTGGAATTACACAGTTGGCAACCATAATCAGAACTTCACATGTCCTGAGGAAAATTTTGTGTTTCTAAGTTGCAGAAAGGAGCTGAGGCATCAAAACTGGAGAGAATCATTTTGATGATGATGATGATGATGATGATAATAATAATAATAATCCTTTCTACTATAGGCACAAGGCCTGAAATTTTGGGAGAGGGGCTAGTCGATTACATTGACCCCCAGTGCTTCACTGTCAGTTAATTTATCAACCTTGAAAGGATGAAAGGCAAAGTTGACTCAGAATATAAGGAACCAGAAGAAACACTGCTAAGCATTTTGTCCACCTGTTCAAAGAGCAGTGAAATTCATATATTCCTATGAAGAGTTAGGCTCCTCTTACACATCCTGCTCATGTTTTGTATGAGTTAAGCCTTTTTATTGGAAATCTTTCCCTTGTCTCCAACAGTTTGCTACCTCTTGCTTCTGTTCATTCTCTATGTCTTCATTATTGCAAGATGATAGGGTGGCACTATTGGTTGTGATCACGGGAGGGTAGCTTTAGTTGCTATCTTCTGGCACTGAATATGGAGCCATCTCTTTTGCTAAGCTGAAAACTGCAGCCAGTGAGATGACTGGTGGTGCTATGGTTACAGCAGTTTTTTGTTTTTATTTATTGTTGCTTCTCTACCTTTTTAGTGCCCCTGGGCAGAAATCTCTCAAATGGCTCATACAGTCCTGCATATAATAGCTGGGTTTTCTGCCTGGCACCACCAGTCTTAACAATTTTCTCTTTTCACCCACAATAGGGTACAGTTCCAGGATTATTCTGTGGTCTCTGGAGGTCCTCAGGACCTGCAGGTTCATGAAGACTTCACCCAATCAAAGGTCATTCTGTGTCACATCAATGTTTACCACTTTCTTGCCTGCACAGTGTCTCATATGTGACAAAAAGCCAAAGGTCAACATTACTGCCAATATTCTCCACCATGATTCTTGTGTTGCATCATCCCCAAAATTAAGGTACCTATTTATTCGCATGTGATGCACCAGTTCTGCCTATTTTCTTGCCTTCCTCAGTTTTAAAGACCACACACACACTTCCGTTTGCTTGATCATGATCAATAAAGGAAACATGGTTCCATACATCACTTAAGGCTTCCTTCAACTGTTCCCTTGAAAATAATTGAAAACTCCCTCTTTCATTTGCAAAGTAGAAGTAAGACACTTTCTTTCTTGCTTAATCTTGTATAAATCTCTCAGGCAAGGTGGTACTTCCTTTAGTGACATACTGTTGCCAAGAATACTTTTTTTTTTTTGTCCAGTAGTTGACTAATGGCCAACACTTGATTTTGACCTAGCAAAAGAATTGCTGCTGCTGTTGTTTTTGTTTGTGTCACATAAATTTATGTTTTCACTTGTTAAAATGATATTACATTTTTAAGTTGGCAAAGTTTCTGCAAGTTTAATGGAGTTTTTCTCTCTCTCTCTCTCTCTCTCTCTCTGGGTTTGTTTGTACTCTGTGTATGTTCAATGTTAGTTTCCTTGAGGGAAATTCCTGCTGCTCTAGAACAACAGGAAGCCATATAGAAATGAGTGTTAACATGAATTGAAAAATAAAATAGATTTCAAAAAACAAAAGAAAATGCTTTGTTTTTTGTGTACCCCCAGCTATTGGGATACACATTCATGCATTTCAAAGTCTCTGTGTCTGTAAAATAATTCAAGGAAAACAATTTTCATCCAGAAAAACTTGGTAATAATCCAATTTCTTTGGAATGATTTGAAGACATATCTGTTCACACCAGAAAACTCATGGTGGTGGTGCTGGTAGTGGTGGTGATGGCAATAATGATGAGGTATTTTAAATCCATACTGCACAATGAAGAAATAATAATAAAAATAATTGTTATTAGTTATAAATTAAACCCAAAGCCACATGTTTTGGTGGACAAGCATATGGTTGATTAAGCTGACATCAATTACTTTGTTTTATTGGCTTTGGGAAGATGAAAGGCAAAAATCATCATTGAAATATTTTTTTTGTGATGTGTTACTGGTTAAGTAAGTTGAGGTGAAACAATTGAATGTGTATTAGATTATCCCTTGCAGTTTGATATTATTGCATTGCGTATTTCAACAGTATACTTCATTCTACATGCTTCAGTTATTCAACAGAAATAGCTACCAGATTATCTGCAAATTTCCCCCAGTGATATATTGGATTAAATGCATGATGTAGTAGTTAGGGCATTGGGTTCACAGGTGTATGGTCTTCTTGGACTGGGCAGTGCATTGCATCTTTGAGCGAGGCACTTCATTTCATACTGTTCCAGGACACTTGGTTGAAAATGAGTACTAGTGCTATCTGGGAGTTAACTCTGCAACAGACTAGCATCCCAATCAAGGGGTCGGTCTTGTACTCCCAGCTAAAACAAGTGGGAAATCTGGATAATCTCTTGAAGTTTGATGATAACTTGAT
>JAOPUL010002510.1:38222043-38232191 GCA_027564515.1 Octopus rubescens
TGAAACTCTGAGTAACAGTTTTTGTGATGATATTTTTACAGCTTAAATAAAGTATATATATATATATATATATATATATATATATATATGTATTGATTGAGACAGTAGACACCTCACTTTCTTATTCTGGCATTTAAAAATAATGCCTGTATTCACCATACGATGTGTAATTGTCATTAAAGTAGAAAATCTGGAAGAGAAATATCAAAACATTGTGGCAGAAATGTGGCACAAATTCAATCTTTGGTAATAAAGCAATGCTAATAATATTAACAACAACAATAATGATGATTTCTCAGATTAGTACATGGCTATAAATTTTCAGGATTCAATTGAATTGATCTCGGTGTATCTATTCGGTGTTCTCTATTCTCATCAAACTCCAGGGCAATGAAAATCAAAGCCAGCTCCTACTGTAGTTGATAAGAAAGGGATCTAACTAAATCCTCACCCTTTAACATCCATTTTCTGTGCTGGCATGAGTTGGACAGTTGAACAGGAGCCAGACGACTGAACCAAGCTCCTCTGTCTGCTTTGGCATGGTTTCTATGGTTGGATACCCTTCCTAACACCAACCACTTTACCAAGTGTACTGGGTGGGGTTTTTTTTATGTAGCATTGGCCCAGTGGGGTCAACATTCAGCACCCTAATAATATATATTATTATATCAAAGTTGACAGTCTACATGTGGTGAAATTGAAATATAACAGATACACTTGCAGCATGCAAACCATTTCTGATATATACTGGACAACAAGGGACCTTCTACATGGCCGCTAGAAATAGCAGCCAAGTCTCTTTGATTTACACACCATATCTTAAATAAGGAAAGAATACATTAGACAATGTAATCTTGAATATTCCTAAAAAGAAGTGATAGCCATGCACAGAATGCCTTTGATCACATAATTGTTAACCTGGGGATAAAGAATGATGATGACTTTTTTTTTTCCTTGCTCTGGCCAAACATACTTTCATTTTCAGTGTGAAAGTTATTTATTTTAAAAATATTTCATATTTATAGTGCAATGTTATCTATTAATTTATTTTCTACATATCTTTAACTTCATAGTTTTTCTACTGAGTATAATAATTTGTAGAACAGAACATCACCTTAAATGGTTTCTGTTCATCCTTGTTAATGTGTTTAAGTTTCACTTCAAACACCTCTACAGTCCATTTGATTATATGATTGAGTTATCTTTTACTTGTTTGTCAATGGATTGTAGCCATGCTGGGACACCACTTGAAGGGTTTAGTTTAAGAAATTGACCCCAGTTATATTACATTAAAATATTACCTACCTTATACACTAATGGAGAAAATGAGAGAATGTACTTATCCATCAAGATTAATAATATATCAGTTGCATTTTGTAATTCCATCTAGAAGTACTGAAGATGTTCAGATAAAAGACCTATTTTTCACATTAAAAAAAAAAAAATCATATAAGGCCAATTTATTTTTGCCTGGCACAGAAACCTATGTAGCAGGTACGGATGAGTAGAAATGAGTTTGTGTAACATTCAAGAGAATATAGCTGCAAACTGATATGAAAAATATTTAAATATATTTTGTTATATTTATGGGTTAATAGTGAAGACAGAACCAGTTATTTCTCTTTAATTATATGAGATGCAATAATTGAGAGGTGTTAAATAATATTAATATAAGAAATTACTTGCATCAATTTAATTGGATTCTTGAAGGGAGTTAACTGTGTGGATTTTAAAGATAAAAATTAAAAATAATGATAATGTAATTAGTGTATGCAAATTATTGTTTTGTGATATCTTGCTAACATTTCGTGAGTGGAAACTAGTGAATATTTAAGTTTTAATTTACCATAGGCATAGCTGGTTTCAGGTTCAGTCCCTTAGTGCAGCACCTTCAACAAGTGTCTTCCAGAATAACCCCAGGCCGACCAATGTCTGGTGAGGTGGAAACTATGTGGAAACCCATTGTCTATGTGTGTGGGTGCTTGTGTTTATCCCCCACTAGTGTCGGTTTGTTTAAATCCCTGTATCAGATGTAAAAAATATGTACTGGTGTCAGTGTGTTCAGCTAAAACCCCTCAATACAGTGCCCCAGCATGGCCGCCGTCCAATGACTGAAACAAGTAAAAGATAGAAATTATAAACATTATACTATCTACCCATCCCTGTAAGCCGGATTATCTAAAAGCTACTTATGAAAGATTCAGTTTGGAATCAGTGTTATTTACACCGTCTGTTGTTAAGTGTGGGAGCTGTCTCGCATATTGTGATACATAGCTGCATTGACTTGCTGAAAATAATACTGAAATCTTCTCCAAGCGCCATCACAGTTCTATTTATTAAGGTTAGTAACAGTGGTAGGTATGTATACATCATTATCATCATCATCATCATTTTAACGACCACTTTTCCATGCTTGCATGGGTCAGACAGTGTTTATTGATGCAGATTATCTATGGCCAGATGCCCTTCCTGTTTCCAAGTAAGGTAATATTTCCCCATGACTACACTTCTCTCTGGGATAAGATGCAAACCTGCATTAGTATTGTTCTTAGAAGAGCTTTGTGCTTACAACTCACCCTCAGCTAAAGTAGAATTATCTTACTCAGATATCTGTGAAAGAAATGTGGATATCAACTTATAACATCTGAGCTTGTGGCGCAGTTCTTTACCCAAATCACCTTCCTCTCGTCTCTTGGTTTGAAAGGTTTATAAATGCTGCCATTTGTTTGTAAGTCACAAAAATAAACAATAATCTGAAAATTCTTGCATTACTAAAAATATTAAGCATATAGTACCCCCTTCTTCCTACCTACCCTATTAAACTTTTTAATATTTCCCCCCTATTTTTATTTCGCTGTTAGTCAAAATATAACAAATTAGAAAATTATACCCTTTAGAATTATCTGAGCTGAAATATTTGCAATATCTTTGCTTACTAAATTCACTCATGATAACTTCATTTTTACTAACATTAATAACTAGAATTTTTGCGTAGCTCTACTGAAAGTTACTTTTCAATGGGCTTAAATAATATATTTTTTAATAACTTTCTGCAAATGATTTTTTTACATTTTTATTTTGCAAATCTTGGATTATATTTTAGTTTTTAAATTAATAACATATGTATGATAACATTTTAATTTATTTCTTTCAATATCTTTCGGATATGTAACTCTAAATTTGATCTTTCATCCAATAACTGATATTAATTTTATTTTTAGTTGGTCTTTTTTTTTTGTTCTTTTTTTAAAATTGTCAGTTGTCTCCCTTGTCATGTTCATTTATTTTTAGCATTTTCAAAACATTTGTACCATTTTTTTTTATTTACTAATTTAGTTTTTGTCTGAAATACCAACTCCGAACTTCAAATAATCAATTCATAATGTTTACTCATATAGGTCGCTAAATAAATTACGAAATAATATTTTTTAAATCCTTAAAAACTAATAAAGCTTCCCCACCACCACCTGCTTCTCCCCTCGCTGCCCATCACATCTTATTAACCCTTTGAAATATTGTTTAATAGATATTTTAGCTATTCATAGCTTGTTTGTCTTTTTTTTTTTTTTTTTTTTAAATCTGTTTTGCAGGTTGAAAAAATTAAATTCCTGTGAAATTTTGGTCATGAGAGAACCACCATTGCTCTTTAATGCAGTGCATGTTCTCTTGTGACCTTTTGACTTCTAGTGCAAGTGAGTTTCTTATTCTAGTTTGGGTTGATTATCTTAAGTAAACTTAATCTGATTAAGGATTTTTCTTTCCCCCTCCCAACTCCTTTCTTTCTGTGTGCGCCTGTTTAAATTAAATATTTAACCCATGCCAGCATGGAAAACGGACGTTAAAGAAGGATGTTGATACATATATATATATTGAGGATGGAAATATTGCTTCAGTTTTCATTTTAATTCCTTTCCCAGTTAGAAATTTTAAGTTGATTAAAAATACTGGAATTGACATTTGAACTTGACTTATATTTATAACTTTTTTTTTTTTTTAATTGAATCTATCTTTTCTTTTACTTGTTTTAGTCATTGGGCTGCAGCCATGCTGGGGCACTGTCTTGAAGGGTTTAGTCAAATAAATTAACTAACACAAAGTCTTATTTTTTAAGTCTGGTAGTTATTCTATCAGTCTCTTTGGCCAAACCACTAAGTTATGGAGATGTAAACAAACAACACACAAACACATACATATCTATACATGACTGGTTTCCTCACAGTTTCTGCCTATCAAATTCACTCACATGGCATTGATTGGCCCAGTAGAAAATATTTGCCCAAGGTGCTGCACAATGGGACTGAACCTACAGCCACATGGTTGCAAAGCGCGCTTCTTAACTACACAGCCAAATAATTCTAAATAGGAAAAAAAATATATAAATTCAAGTTTGAATTTTATTTCAGATTTCTTTTCTTTTTTTTCTTTTTTTTCTTTTTTTCCTTTACTTAATTTTGGTTTATGAAAACAAAATCCCAATTTTACCATCTTGAAATTTCAGTCTGGTGAAAGGAAGATGATTTCCATCTCTTATATATATATATATATAATATGTAATATATATTCAATGGTTTTCTAAGGTTAGAATTAATTGTTCTTATAATCTTGCTCTTCTTTCCATGGACATTGTGCTTCTTTGTTACAGCATGTGTGACATACTCATTTTGAACACTCTATCTTCTAAACTTAAAAAGAAAAAAAAAACAAGATTTCCTTCAAGACTCAACCAATAAATCTGGTGTTTCTTCATTGTTGATTAACTTACTTCCGAGATACATACACCTTCGACTATGTCTTTCTTTTTGATACTCTACTCATGAACCCCCCCTTACCTGTGTGACCAATTTCTTTTCTTCTTCTTCTTCTTCTTCTTTGAAACTTCGAACCTGTACTCATTGGAATGTATCTGATGTTTCTGGCGATAAACAAGTTTAGAAACAGTAATATAACATGTTAACTACTTAACAACCATTCCTATCCAATTGGCTGGGTAACATTATTTTAAACATATCTTGTAAATAAGAGGTTGTGTTTGCAAATAATACTGTGGCCTGCTAGCAGTTCTCTTTCTTATCTTCAGTGTGCTTAGAGATTGCCAAACAATTATTTTACAAATTTAAGATTAATTTTTTTTTAAATGGACATTTTGTTTGTTTTCTAAAATACTTAAAACAATAAAGTATAATTATAGTATTTAATTATTATTTTCCTTATGATTACTAGTCTATTTCTTACAGTTTATTGTGCAATGGCTGTAATGCATGTTGCTTTCACTGGTTTTCAAAAAACTTTGCATGTCCTGGAATGTTGGATAAAATGCAATTTTTTTTTTTTCAATGCTTGATCTGTGACTAGTTTCTAGAGATTGTTTAATTCCAATATTGTTTTCATATCATATATAACAAAGCTAAAACTTTCTAATGTCTTGACTCTCTAGTTATTTCTTATCTATTATATTTATTCAAACAATTGAGATACTTTGTTTTTTTTTCTTGATATTACCTTCAAACTTTATTAGTAGCAGTTCTTGACTATTGATTTGATACAAAGAAGCATTTGAGGGGAGGTGACGTACTAAATATCTTTGTGTTAGTCATTGTAGCCATGTTTTATATAATAAATGAATGAACGTTAAAAGCACCCATGCCGGTGACACCCGGTACACTCTCTGGAATGGTTGCTGTTAGGAAGAGCATCCAGCCATAGAAACCAAGCCAAAACGGACTGGAGTCTGGTGCAGCTTGCCAGTTTCCAGTCAAATCGTCTAACCCATGCCAGCATGGAAAACAGACGCTATATGATGATGATGATGATATATATTCATTCATTTTAAAGCTGAAGCTTCACTCTATCAAAATGAATGGTTAAAAATTCTGTGTATTGAGGACTTTCTCCTCTTATTTGTACATCAGAAACTCCAAGACCGTTAGTTCTGATCAAATTAAAAATCCTACAGTTGAAACTACTAACACTGAAAATGTTCTTGTTGGTAAGGTTATGGACTTTGTTTTTTCAGTTTACACCATTCATACATGTAATATCAGTATGAAATCATGACTAATTGGTTGTAATAAAGAGAAAAGAGCAAGCTATAACAGCAATAAAGGAGGTGGGTGTGGACCACGATTCAACAATTTATCAATAGAATAAGATTTTTTTTAATCAGTATAACACTATTAGTAAAATGTGCTTAATCTGTTACCATGGTTTTCAATTGTTAAAGTAGAAGTATCCTTGGATGTTTTTTTTTTTTTATTTTCAAAAGCAATCTAAAACCTTAATTACTATAATGTTATCAACAAAGTAATTTTGAGTGCGGTCTTATATTGTGGTGGTGGAGATAATTAAAGTTTGTAAAGGTCATTAACTGAAATATTACCACTGTAGTAGTAGCAGCAGTAAAAAAAAAATCAAGGTTTCAAGTTTAGAAGAATACAGTCAATTATAAGCTTCAGAAGGTTGAATGGCAAAGTTGATCTCAGTGGGATTTGAACCCAGAGTTGTAAATAAATACCACAAACTTTGTCCAATCTTCTAATGATTCTTCCAATTCATTGTCCTTGGAGTAGTCGTGTACTGAGCTGTTTGCTTTAATATTGAACTTAAACACTTTCCTTGTAGGGTCAACATTTTGTAACATGAATCTATGTTTTCATGACCAAGACAGTTCTCTATGTCCCAGTTTGCATAGCTATAAATATTTTTGATAGGTATGAAAGGGATAATTCAAACCTTCACTTAGGCAATAAGGAGCAGAATCCATTAAATTTTTCAACCTAGAAATGTTGACATTAAAAGTATCCCTAGAAGTACAATCTTTCCACAGTAATTTAGTACTATAAAGCACTAATATGGGTTTGACATGTTTACTGAAGAGTGTGTTGCCAACTCTCTTGATTTTGTATCATTTCATCTTTGGAGATCACCAGCATCCAAAGATCTGACCTCATCACTTCTGTCTGCTACTGGCTATCTTCTTTGATAGCAAGCAACACATTTTTAATTTAAAATGCTCAACAAGGACGAAAATACATTTTGTTCTTACTTTACAAGGCTTGTGTGCTATTTATGATTTTTATCAAGGGCGTTTGTGACCTGGAATGAAATATTTAACCAAGAATTGAAAATGAGTTAACCAAACTAAACTGACTGGAGGTTTACTTCTCATTGTACAACATTCATCACAAATTAATATGTTCAATAAAGAAATGTTTTTTGCATGAGACCCAGGTCAGCTCTGAACAAATTTATGATTAAAAGCATTCTAGCCATGACCAGTTTATCTTTGTATGACATAGTCTTACATACAAAGCGATTTGATGTTTTTAAAAAATCCTATATTTTTATAATTAAATATTATTAGGAATTATATAAAAGAATTGCTAAAGTATTTTGTGGAAGTATAACCAATTTATTGCACATAAATTTTTACAACACAATCTTATATGGACCCCGGTTGAGAACCACTGATGTTGAGGGTCCCTGGTATTGCTGTATTTGATGGCATAAAAGATGCATAGGCATATTAGATGTGCCCTAATTTCAGTGGTGCATATTCAGGAAAAAATTATTTTTAGTGCATAAAGCTAACTTTGCATATAGCACCCTGAGTGATCTTTTTGAGACATGTTTTTTTTTTGGGGGGGGGGGATGTCCATCTTATATTCTATCAAATATGGTAGATATGGAGAATTAATATAACCAAAAATACTGTCTTGAATCACACATCCCATTCCTTTGTCTTCCACTTGAGCTTCAGTTATTCAAATTCAACTTTATCTGAACAAGATACAAGGAGTTTAATTTTTACCTGCCTCTCAAACCTAGAATATCTAAAATATAGGAACATGTCTGGTAATGCTTCAAGTCGGTGACTAGAAATAGTTTTAAAAGATCTTTCAGTTTTTACAAAAGACAAAAACTAAATTTTTTTTTCTTTTTCACATTCATACATAAAGAATTTATTGAAGCACCAAAGAATTTAATAATAATATTTACATAATTTTACCTTAACCTTTTAGCATTCAAATTACTCTGTCTGATGTAATGCTTATCTATTTACTCACATTGTTTTGAAATATGCTCTATCTCGAAACAAGATTTCAATGATAGGATTGTTTATTTTTAGAATTACATTGTAGGGTAGGTGTGAGAGGCTGGATTTGGACAGTTTAAATGTTAAAGGGTTAAATGAAAATTATTTTTCATTTGTTATTTATTGAGTTTCTGTTTCCTTATTGACTAATTACAATATTTTTTTCCAGGCTGTACATAAAAAATTTCTTAAATAAAATACATTGCTCGCATGTTCTTCAAATAAAATCCTAGCTTCTCTTTTTAAAAGCATGTATTGCAATGTTTAGAATCTGGTGTGTAAGTGTGTGAACATTGTGGATGTGAATTAATTTTTCAACATATGAATGAATATTTTGATTAGAATTGATTTTGTTGTCACAATTCTTGAATTTCCTTTGTCACCTGTTTTGTTAGGAACAATCCTCAATACACCAGGAAATATATTTGGTACGTCAGGAAGCACAACACAGTCAGGGCTGCTCGGTACACAACCCAACACTGGAGCAACCTTCTCATTTAACAATCTGTCAACAGCACAACCCAACTTTGGAACCGGAGATGGACAACAAACAGCTGGAGGCCAAAACAGATCTTTCCAGTTACAAAAACCACCTCCACCAGCCAGTAAGCGAGGCAAACGGTAATGTTTACAAAGTAAAGCTGAGCCAGCTGACAAGCACATTTTGTACATACATAAAAATGTCTAAAAAGATCTAAATTAAAATGAATGTTTGACTATTTCTATCACCCACATACACTGAATTCTAACTTTGTTTTTAAGATAATTATATGTAAAAGTTTAAAAACTACAATACTTTTCTGTGCTATTTTTATAATTAAAAACAAAATTACTAAGACATTGTATTTTCTTTCTCACAGAACCCATTTGACTTCATCTGTAATTTTCTCCATTTGTCATTAAACATCTCAACAATAAAAGCAACTTTTAACAACATATCTGTGTTGCTTGTATTTTTTGTTTAGTTATGATATATTCATATATTATAACTTCATTTTACTATATATTCTTTAGCCAACAAACTAATACTTAATTCAGTTAGCAACCCTGTACTTCCTAATAATGAACACACTGTATCACATCAATGTGCTGTGATATGTAGCTAGGTGTACTGCCAAAAATAATGAGATTATATTTAATATATGTGACAAATACAAACTAAAATTCTAAATATATAATCTTGGGTTGTGTGGTTAAGAAGTTTGGTTTTTAACCACAGGGTTTTAAGTTCAGTCCCACTGTGTGGCACCACAGGCAAGTGTCAAGCTCCAGGTCAACCAAAGCCTTATGGGTGGGTTTATTAGATAGAAACTGAAAGAAGCATAACGTGCGTGTGTATATATATATATATATATATATAAAACCATCCAACCCATGCCTGCATGTAAAACAGACATTAAAGGATGATGATATATGTGTGTATGCATTGTACGTATGCTTGTCTCCTTATCTTGACATCATGTAATATGTAAATGAGTGTCATACAAGCAGTGTCATTTATTTCCAATATTCTGCATAAACATGTCTGGGAGAAATATAACCTTACTTGGAAAGGTAAGGGTTGTTGACAGGAATAGTGGATAACTCTATCATTTATTGAACAAAAAAGTACTTAATTTTCTGTAAGCCAAATGGTTAAAAAGTTCACATTGCAATCACAAGGTTCTGGGTTTGATCCCAAACCTTGTAAGTGAAACTGTACTAAAGCCCATTGGCTGGATTTTGTCTAATTCTAAGTTACAGCCTTGTCATGCTGATTCTGCTACAGTATTACATTAAGTGTACATGTGCCTGTGGAATGTTTTGTCACTCACAAACTGAATCAATGAGCAATTCAGTTGATCAAACAACTGAATCCTCATTGATGAATCAATGAAAATCCATTTACTTTATTTAGAGGCTAAAATATGTAAATGCCTTTTTTTCTTCATTCATTTTATTGACTTCATGCACAAAATATTTGGTGTATTTTGTGCATATGTATCATCATCATCATCATCATCATCATTTAACGTCCGTTTTCCATGCTAGCATGGGTGGGACGGTACCACAGGAG
>JAOPUL010002510.1:38305825-38317742 GCA_027564515.1 Octopus rubescens
TAAATGTAACAAAAGCAAAGTTTGAAGGAAATATTAGCCATTTTTCATACTTTCTAGGGGTAAGCAAATAGGAAAAAAGTTGCTATCCAAGGACAAAAATCGTGTTATACTGTGTAATCACTTATAAATTATATCATTGTTTTAATATCCACTTCTCCAAGCTTGCATCGGTCGGATAGAGTCTATTGAGGCAGATTTTCCTCCTATCACCAACCCTCACCTGTTTCCAAACAAGGTAATATTTCCCCATGGCCAGACATGTTCTTGCAGAATATTGGAAAAGAATGACATCGCTTGTATGACAGTGAGATTCACTTACACCTATCACGATGTCAAGACAGAGACACACACATATAGAGATATATATTAATCCGTCCAACCCATGCTTGCATGGAAAGTGAACGTTAAAGGATGATGATGATACACACACACACAACAGGCTTCTTACAATTTCTATCTCAAATCCACACAAGGTTTTGGTTGACCTAGGGTTATACTAGAAGACACTTGTCCCAAGTGCCATGCAGTAGGACTGAACCTGAAACCATGTGGTTGGGAAGCAACACAGCCACACCTATACTTGTAAATTATTGTATTTTGATGTTTATACAGAATTGTAGCTACTACTAATAGTTCTTTACTGTTAAATGACTTGGACATTGAACCTGAACCACAAACGCATTGATTTCTAGCCCAACAACCTTCTGACTTGACCAACTCTGGCAGCTGTTAAGGCTACTTCACAAAATTAGTATGAAGGGCCTTTTGTGTAAATAATTTAACTGGGTTGCAGAAAGATTTGAAAGACAAACTGAATACATGTATATTTATGATGAGATTAAAGATTATGAAACCTTGAAGCAATTGAGTTGTATAATTATATGTTATACAAATGGCAACCACTTGGTTTTATGTTCAGTCCACTGTAGGTCACTTTGGGCAAGTGTTTTCTGTTATAGCAGTGGTTTTCAATCGGGGTCCATATAAGATTTTGTTAAAATTTGTGCAATAAATTGCTTATACTTCTATAATATACAAAATATTTTAATTTTTTTTATACAATTCCTAATAATATTTAATTATAAAAATACAGTAAGATTTTTTTAATATATATTGAATGGCTATGGAGGTCCAGTAGAGTAAAATAGAAATGAAAGGGGTCCATAGGCAAAAAATGGTTGAGAACCACTGTGCTATAGCTACACGCTTTGTGAGTTAATTTAGTAAACGGAAACTGTGTGGAAGCCTATCATAATATATGGTCATGTGATGTGGATGGAGGCCAATAGCTCCATAAAGAAGTGCCGTTCACTCAAAGTGGATGGAATTCGTGGAAGTGGGAGACCCAGGAAGATATGGCACAAAATACTGAAGGACGACCTCAGAATGCTGAACCTTTCAGACGAGATGACAAAGGACCAAGATACCTGGCACCTTGCTGTACTCAAGAAGACTCACCATCCACAGCAGTGTTAAGGCCATATTCCCTGGTGAAGAGAATTGGCCTGCAAGAGCCATGTGCCTGTGCCACATAAAAAGCACTTGTGACCATACTACATAAAAAACACATGCGCTGAGAGTCCTGTGCCAGTGCCACATAAAAAGCACTCATAGTGGTGCCACATGAAAAGCACATGCACCGAGAGTCCTGTACTAGTGGCACATTAAAACACTAAAGTGGTTGGTGTTAGGAAGGGCATCCAGCCATAGAAATCAAGCCAAATCAGGTTGGAACCTGGTACAGCCTTCCAGCTTGCCAATTCTGGTCAAACCATCCAACCCATGCCAGCATGGAAAATGGACGTTAAAGGATGATTGATATATAATATATGTGTGTGTCTGTTTGTCCTCCAACACCACTTGACAACTGGAGTTGGTTTGTTATGACTTAGTGACTTGGCACAGGAGACTAATAGAATAAGTACTGGTGTTGTTTTGGTTGACTCAAAACCGTCAAGGTGGTACTTTGGCATGTCCGTAGTCCAATGAAAAATGTAAAAGACAAAAGATAAATGGTGGAAAAAGAGATATGGGATGGTAGTAAGACAGGGATTAGGTAGTTGCCTGACTTATTGGAATACTTAACATGATAACAAAACACTTGGTTCAGTCTTGTATTGACAACATCAGAACTCCTTAAATCAAAAATGATGAGCTGAAACAAATTAAGGATTTCATTATTTTTTAAGTTTATTTTCCAAATAAAGGTGAAATGTAAGATCATTTATAGATACATTTCATTTTAGACTAAAACTGTAAAGACAAGGATGATGCTACAGTTATGATTTATCCATCATCATCATTTAAAGTCTATTTTCCATGTTGGTATGGATTGGATGGTTTGACAGAGTTAGACCAGCTGCATCAGGCCCCAATGTCAACATTTACATGGTTTCTACAGCTGGATGCCCTTCCTTTTGTGGCACTAACGTTAGTGAGGTTGACAAGTAACTTGCAAGACAAAGTAAAGAAAGGAAAAAACTCCCAGCCCCACCCCCATCTGAGTGGGAGTGTATTTGAGATAAGGGGAGGTGGCTTTATGCCAGGTTTTGAAGGCTTAAAGTATGATAGATGGATAAGCACAGGTGTCTTGCTATAGAGGCTACCTCACATTATTCAAGGGTGGGTGAGAGTAGCTGGAAGAGAGATAAAGATGGTGGTGACAGAGTGCTAGAGCATATCCTCAAGGTACAAGGTGGGTATAAGGGAGAATATAGACTGTGGATCAGGAATGAAGAAAAGGGTGGGTAATTTCATAAGTGTGTGGGAGGAGAGTGATAGATGGTTAAAGATTGGGATAGAGGTGGATGTAGCAAGAGATGAAAAAAAAGGGTGAAGGTGTGGTTTTATTATATTAGCAAAAGCCAAATATTTGTAATGAAGAGAATATAGTTGACTAAAGCAATACTATTTATTATATGTCTGGTACTTACTGTACTGCTAACACAGGGACGAAAGGCAACTATCGGGATTGAACAGAAGAGGGGGACTAAATTTTGTAAGCATTAAGTATGACAAGGTATCATTTCTGCAATAATGATTTTTCATATTGGCACAAGGGTTTGTTTTTTATCCTAGAGGAAATGTGTTGGTGCCGTGAAAAATGCACTTGGTTTACTCTGTAAAGTGATTGGTATTGGGAAGGGTATTCAGCCATAGAAATCATGCCAAAGATATTGGTGCATGACATTGTCCACCAAAGACTTTGTCAAACCATCCAACCCATGCCAGTATGGAAACTGGATGTGTTATGATGATGATGAAATCAGAGGAAGTCTTATTGGCTTGCTGTGAAAAGTGTTCATTAGTCAGTAGTAAAAAGTTACATATGATAGAATACGACAACTTGGGAAGAAATAACAAGGACAGGCTCGAGATGACAAATTGAAGTATGTTGATATAATGATACAAGTAATATTATATTTCAATACTTTAATCACAATTTAGATTTGCATGGAAAATAAACAAAGTGAATACCCGTTTGAAGCCAATAAACAAGTATTGACTTGTTTGAAGCCAATAAATGAATATCCTTTAAGATGAAGATATGAAATGACCATTACAATGTCTCCACATAAAATACTCAATTTCACCAGCTTTTTCATAAATTCATAAGATGAAGAAAAAACATTATATTCACACTATTGTACTTTCAAGCACTTGGATCAAACTTACAAAATGTCCAAAATATTTCTTGTCCTGAAGGAAGTGATAGTCTTGGATGATGTTTTGTACTTGTTATTTAGCCCAAGATCAGCCCTGATCAAGTACACATATGATCAAATGTGTTCCAGCCTTTCCAGACTACCCTGTCTTTTTGTATATTTCTGGGTACGTTCAATGTAACCTTTTAAGACAGTAGGTGTAATTTGAAGTAGATCTGACTATTATTTCTAGTGGGTTGAGAGACCACATAGAGGCTCCCTCATTAGCTTTATCTTTATAAGACTGATAAAAATGTTTTATAGCTGTTCCAGTTTGCTTTCTTTAAATTATTTCAAACATTCAGCTTACCTTTTATTTTAGACATCAAGAGTCAATTTCTTAGCAAAATATTCTTTCAATGATAAATGACAATTGCAATTAGATCTCTATTTAACTGAAAGAATATTTATACAAGTCTAATAACTTAATACATGCTTCATTACAACTGACAGGCATAAGTTACTTCTAGTGAATTGACTTTGTGATCTGTCTAGATTTATTGATGTAATATAGTCAATGTTTGGAGGTTTATAGAGATTGTCACAATTTTCTTCCTGCTTTTCATCTGCAGCTGCTTGAAACCTTAATCTATATTGAGTTTCTAAAATTACCAAACAATTTTTTTCTTTATGAGACAATTTCCTTTAATGTTATACAGAAATAAATTGCTTTTTCCACAATGACAGGGAGAATAATACCAGTATCCTGAAAATGTTAACATGTGATAGCATTGAATTTTTATGGCCAAGTTTTATCTTCAGATTTCAGCAGGACTTGCCAATGTTAAAGAAAAAAAAATGCAAGTATAATTTACGGAGTTAATTTAGAGTAAAGTAACTTAGTATTATTAGCACGGGAAGCCAATGCTGTTTCCAAGGTGGCTTAGATTAAACTAGTCATACAAGTTCTTTGCTAATGACCAGGTGTTGAAAACTAATATGAACACCACTTGTTAGACTAAGTGAACCAGGCCTGGTTTCATTATATGTTGGAAAATTTACCATACAGTTTGATTTTTTTTTATAACAACTTTCCAACCTTTTTCAGGTATTCCATTAACCTTCTGCTGAATTTTGCACTCAATATTTATTGATGTAACTTGTATTCATAGCTAGTTAGGATAATGAGCCAGACACTTACCACATTGTATAGATTTAAGCAACAAGTTGTTCATAAAATCTGAATTACTAACAGAGGAAGAGGAGGATGACTATAGCTATTATAACTGTCAAGTACAAATGGTTTGAGTTCTTTCTCTTTCTTTATTTTTTTCACTTTTTCATAATAACATGGCTTTATAGATGTCAATTCTGCATGTTTTTGACAAGCATTGAAGCAGTTTATATATATATATATTCTCCTTATTCATTGCTTCACACACATATATATATACATACACACACACACACCGCATGAAATCAAAGTGAGATTCTGCTTTGACAATAAACATTTTGCTTCAGTCATGAACTAAAGGAAGGACTATACTTTCAATAAACCAAAGAGACATTAAATTTTCAAAACAGCACAAAAAGAACATTACTGACATAAAACAGCTTGAATAGTATTTGACATGAAAAGCAAATCCAAACTTGTTTCGGTACTTTTAGCCTTTTTCAGATAGAAACATTTGAGACAACTTTAGCTCTACACTAGTTTATAAAAACAATATAGGTCAAACACACTAATAATTTCAATTCAAATATCTTAAATTTATTCAGTTGTACTTCCCTAGCTATGTTGTGACAGCTTTTCATTTAGACTTGCTTTACACAAGATCAATACTGTTATTAGCTTTTACTGTATGCAACAATTCACAACAAAAGGACAAATGTATAGTCATTGTATTCATGAAAGTAATAATAGAGAAAAAGGAAGTTCTTGTCCATTAAGCTCTACTATGTATACTCTTTAAACATATACAGATTTATATTATACGGAGAATTTATAAAGATAAAAATAATGCAAAAAAAAATTACAAAAGATATGATCATATTGGCACTATATATATATACATACACACACGTCACATACAACTGATAAAGGTTGAGAGACTTCTTGATTATGTGTAACAGATTGTAGCGTTGGTGTCATTATAAATGCACTTAGTCCCCTTTGTAACAGTCAAGACATGAAGTACACCTAGTTGGTAAAAAAAAAGTACATTTGCAGAATAATACGATGATGTTAATGAGAATGGTGGTAGTGTAATGTGTAAATGTGCATATATTTTCACCATACAAAAACAAAAGAAAGCTTGAAACATACTTGTGGAAAAAGAGTTAAGAGTTCATTATTATAACTGTGTGGCAATTAGGATTTCAACATTCTACTTTGCCAAATTGCTTCACTTGTATGGAAGAGAGTAACAATATTTGGTGCATACTCACTAAATAGTCATTAACTGCTCACTGAGAACTACACTAACTTCTTTAAATAAATTATGGTATATGTTAGTTAGTGTGTGAGAATGTGCATGTGTGTAATTAATGTACAGAATTTCATTTATGAATGTTGGTTGGGTTGAACAAAAAACTGGAACATCCATTAATCAACTTAATGTTGAAATATTATATATTTCTTTAAATATTGTGTCTAATTATAACAGAAAAGCAATGCATTAAGGACAGAAGAAAGATTAACTGAGCTTTTGGTTTCACTTCTATCTATCTTCAGGGTTCTAGATGATGCTTATATTAGTGTATTAGGGAATATATGATTGGTTGCCAAACCCAATTCTTAGACACTTATTTTCTAATCATAATCACCATCACAAACAGTTATAAATGAAGCTTAGCAGATAACTGATATTTAGGTTAAGTCTTCCTTGATTGAGCAGATTTATGAGCAAAAGCACTGCCTTTTCTTCCAACAGTATATCATGGACTACATTATGTAAGGTGTCCTTTTTATTTTAAGATAATAGAATATAATTTGGGGGAGATTTAGCTACTATTTCTAGAATATCAAATGCCCTTGTTGGCTTGTAAGTTCAGTAGGTTTTATTAACAGTCATTTTTTACATTTCTGCTAGAAACCCAGGATGTATTTTAAAGCAACATAGCTATTTTGCATGTATGTCACAAAAAATATGATCTGTAGGTAAATTACAGATCCTAAGTTCATTTATCACATTTTACTATCCGTAACTAATTTCTTCACCCTTCTGTTTTTCTAAGGTCCTTTAAAATCAAATTTAAAATGACTGTGTGAGTATTTCCTTTAGCTGCATCTTTTAAATATTTAAATTAAATTATTCATTGTGCAATTGAAACAGTTCTTAGTAACCAAGGTAAATTTTTAAATAACAACAACACTGAACATTTGAATGAATTTTGCAATAAAAATTGAAAAATGAACCTTTATTGAATATAAATGGTTTTTGAAGTCATTCAGAACAATGGCAGTATACTTTAAAAATAAATTCTCTCATTCAATATCATGAGAGGTGATATTTAGCGGGGAGAAGATTATGGAATATTCTAAAAATACATCAACTTTGAGAAAGAAAAGGAATTAACATGAAACTTAATAACAATATTTTTGAAAATGTGATATTAAAAGAGGGAAAAATGTAAATACCAAGCAGGATAACAATAATGAAAATTAAATAAATAATGAAATAATTTACTGTAACAATTTAACAAAATAATGATTCATCTTGAAAAATATCAAGCTGAGAAGGATTGTCTTCCATTTTTGCTGCTGTCAAAATCCTAAAAAGAAAACAAAAAATAGAGAGTAATAAATTAGTATGCATACATTAACAGAAGAATTAAAGATTAACCCTTTTGTTACCTTACTTCTGTTGAAATACACAGTCTTTGTTACAGTTAATTTTGAAAATAATAATATATTTAATAAAGTAACTTTGTCGTTATTAAGCTGGTGTCTAGAACTTAAATTAACAAGAAATTTTGATTGAAGGTTTTATTTAGAATCTAAATTTTAGATCATTTTAAAATGGGAAGCTTGTATCATAGAACTAAGGGCAGTTTCAGGCAGATTGACATAAAAATGGTTAAATTTCTTGAAACAATGCAATTTAGATTTATGTAACAGCTACTCCTGCTACAGATAGATGCAATATGAATATCAATGTCCCTCCTGATCATGATTTTGTATAATTGTGAGTTAAAGCATAGTCAACATCTTCTTTGGTGTTGGAAATCATTTGAAAAGCAAGGAAAGCATGGTTAGTGTAGTAGGTATCTAGAGTAGTAGTGTAGTAGGCATCTAAATTCATTGTACATGACTGATCCAATAGATTGTTTACATTTGCATATGGAAATGCCTAAATCTAAAGAACTATTCAAAAATGCTAACATTGTTTGTTTGTTTTGTTGTTGTTGTTTTTTAAGTGACTGATTTGACACGACATATAGTAACCATAATACAAAGATAAAAACATGTATAAAATACAAATAAAATATTCAGTTTGTGGTTTTAGTTATGAAATCATGGCTGTTCACTGATAAAGCTAACCTTTTCAGACTAATTAAACTGATATAATCCACATATTTACAAGTTTTTTACTAGAATGTGGAAAAATATCAAAGAAGGTTAGTTGTAAATTTGTTTTTTGCTTTTGTAATATTTCTGCCACACATTCAAATCCCCACCTATCTCTCAAGAAACACCATTAAATATAATATCCTAGGTACGCGGAGACTGCTTTCTTGTGAGAGAAATACAGATTGTAACATCAACACACAAATCTAATTAACAGTGGAAAGAGTTTGAGCAATTTACTTGAAGCAGAATTCCAATTATCAATATGCCTGAGGCTGTCCTACACTTTATCATTGTACACCAGCTATGAAAATAGACATTTATACCCTATCATTCATTCTGTCTTTTTATGTTGCATTCTCCCTTATTACAGAGATGTCTGCTAGAATTGTCTATTAATTTGGTGGTTGATATCTGTAACATTTGGTGATCATATTAAACTTTGCATGAACCAAAGCAGAATACTCAATGTGTGTGTGTGTGTGTGTGTATAAATAAATTATGTGCTAAATTTGTGACAAAAAGTTTAAAACAAAATCAGGGTTGGGTAGTAGTCATCTGAGAAATCAAGTTAGAAATGTTAAACATATGTCTGCAATGAAAGAGTGCACATAGGTATATTATATATTAGGTCATTAAGTAGGAATTGGCTGATTTCTTTAAGCATCAAGTTTGAGAATCGCTATCTCTAACATTTCCCCACAACATTTCTTGGTTTTGTTTTATTGTGCAGGTATATCATCACTTTTTCAAATGCAATTTTTGGTTTCTGATTGTCTTTTGAATTGTCTGTTTCAGATCAATTTTTGTGAACCCATGGATATGTCAAAAAATTTGTGTTGTTTTTGAATATGAGTTCCGTCATGGAACCAATGCATCGCAGACAGCTCAAAACATCAATGAGGATGTGGCTAATGAACACATAGTACATCAATGGTTTGAGAAGTTCCATTCTAGCACCTTTAATCCTGAAAATAAGCCTCACGGGAGACCTGTGACCAAGGTGGATAATGATGAGCTGAAAACTGTAGTGGAAGTGAATACATCTCAAACTACGTGTGAATTAGCAGCAAGGTTGGACATCACTATTCCAACAACATTGGACCATCTGAAACAAATTGGCATGGTAAAGGAGTTGGATAGATGGGTCCCGCATGAATTAAACAAGTGTCAGATGAAAATTCATCTAAAAATTTGCTGTTCTTTGCTGCCATGACATAAAGGTGAACTATTTTTGCATCCTTAAGTGTGATGAAAAATGGATTATTTTCAACAATCACAAGCATTCAGCATGATGGTTGGA
The DNA here is from genome assembly GCA_027564515.1 of Octopus rubescens. Lineage (NCBI taxonomy): Eukaryota > Metazoa > Mollusca > Cephalopoda > Octopoda > Octopodidae > Octopus > Octopus rubescens. Next base: position 38,315,343 of record JAOPUL010002510.1, read on the forward strand.
TAAAGATGAAGTGCCGAAACACATTTCCAAAAAAGCTAATGGTGTCTGTTTGGTGATCCAGTACTGGCATCATCCACTACAACTTTATGAGACCTGGTCAATCGATTACAACAAATGTATACTGCAACCAATTGGACATACGATTAAACAGCCAAGATTGGTCAATAGAGACAGGCCAATCCACTTGCAAGACAACACTCGACCACATGTCGTACAAACAACGCTATTCAAACTATAGGAGCTGGACTTGGAAATTCTCTGTCACCCACCATATTCACCAGACTTTGCACCAACTGACTATCATGTATTCTAGGCATTGGATCACTTCTTGCAAGGAAAGACATTCAATTCTCAAGAAGCTGTGAAAACAGCCTTTCATGATTTCATCACCTCTTGCCCTCCAGGCTTTTTCACTGCCAGCATAAACAAGTTACTGTTAAGATGGCAAAACTGTGTTGATAGTTTAGGTGCATACTTTGATTAATTGCACTGCTTCGTGTTTGAGATCAAGTAAAATAAACTTTCAATTCAAAATCAGAGATTTTATTCTTAACGACTTAATATATTACAGTATTTTCTGGCATACAAGTCGAGTAGTATATAGTGTAAACATGTAGTTAAAACAATGAAATATCATCATTATCGTTCCAAAACCAAGCTACTTTCACCTGGAAGTTTTGGTCCTCCATAATCAACCTGCCATGTTTGGATGTAAATTTTGGTCTGAAAATTTATCCCTGCTATTACCAACAGACAGCTTACATCAAACTAATACAGATTTCTTCGATACATTGCTCTTTCAATAAATTCAACTTATCTTAGGTCTTTACCGAGTTTAAGGCTTTCCACGTAGTTGATAGATATTGTCCGAGTGCTTTTTAATAAGTGGACGCTTTCGCCTATATACAACAAGATATCGAGACGGAGATTACATTTCAAAGGTCAATGACTTAATCATACGACAAAATTTATCCTTGTGTTACCACTCAGAATTGTAGTGTTATTTTAATCGCCTCGGATGTCACACAAACAAACATTTGGCTATGAAAAACATATAAGTTTTATATGAAAGTTTCGTAAGAAGAATTTAACATTTATAACTGTGTTTCGGACTATTTCCTCACCTTGGGTATACTACTGACTTAATGTTCTTGTCAATATATTCCCTGATTATAATCAGACAATATTTCGGTGCTAGATATAAAGTATTAAATGATTAGAAATTTGCTGATCAATACGAGTAAAGACTTGATCCAAGTGATGATGATCAATACGAGTAAAGACTTGATCCAAGTGATGATGAAATATATCTTAAAACTAACATCACAATGAAAGTAAGATCAGATAATATCACGGACAGGACTTACCAAATTGTACAGATTCTAAATAGTTAAGATCAGGCCAGTAGTTAGTACGTCAGATCTAATTGCTAAACATAATCGATCTGTGCTCGATACTTGACCCCACTCAGGAATATTATCTGAAGTATAATAGATATTATATCAATCAAAATGTATCCACAACACATTCAAGATAATGAAATAATTAGATAATAACAGTTTTAATATAAATAATAATCGGTTTTCATGTGTAATAGAGATCGATCGTTTGAAGAAACATATTTTATGTGTCTATATCAACCGTATTTCTACTGTTTATTATTATACATCACATTTTTTCTCCTTATTAACTATTAGGTAATTTAACTTTGAAATACTGCACAGGAAAATAACAAATGTACCTTAGGATGTACTTCTGGTTTACAGATAATTCTTGAATATTAGAAAGCTATAGATATTTCAATGTTTGTATATTTCATTCACGTCAAAACGTTGAACAAATTTCAATTTGCATTTACTGCAATGGGACTCATTTCAAATTATTCTATATAGAAAGAGCTTCACCTGGGCTATTCGTTCTTTGTAATTCGACAGAAATTACCGAAGAATCTATCACTTTTCATATATGAGCACTTGCACTAACGATTTCAAAGCATCATTATAGAAACAGAATTTATATATTAAAGATTAAATACAACAGCTGTTACAAAGAATGTTAGCTTTCACATCATATTTAGTTTGTTACATGATATAACATCTCTGAATAGACATCGTTCGGCGTATATTTAGAGTACCCCGTACTTTAATCTATTTAGAGAACCCCGTACTTTAATCTATTACCTATATTTTCAATTCAACACATTGAAACTATCGTATCGTCATTTCCCTTCTGGAATCCCTATTAAATTTTACGAGATATTTCAGTTTTTGAACTTCAATTTATTAAACAACCTACGTTTTATTCGTAATTCCTCAGATTTATTGAAGAATATATATATATATATATATATATATATATATATATAGAGAGAGAGAGATAGATAGATATGTATGTATATAT
>JAOPUL010002510.1:38318699-38328901 GCA_027564515.1 Octopus rubescens
CTTTGGTCGGCCCGAGGCTATAGTAGAAGACACTTGCCCAAGATGCCACGCAGTGAGATTGAACCCAGAACCATGTGTTTGGGAAGCAAGCTTCTTACCACACAGCCACGCCGTGCCTATAAAATTAGCCATCCCTGGTGGGACGGCTAATTCATAAATATAATCCTCTGGACCACTTCTCTTATGTTCTCCTTCCTCTAACTCTAACAATTCTTCACCATCTTTTCTCCTTTTCCAATCGGGGTAGTCATGTATCTTCATTACTGTAAGATACCTGTTTCTGTCCCTCTGCCATACTTTAGCCTCTCTTGACCTTTGCATAAAGCCACCTCCCTCAATACTACACTCTCCACTCAGTTGAGGGTGAGGGAGGGTCTTGCCTTGTGAGTAACTTTGTAACCTTACTAGTATAAGTGCCACGTAAAAGTACCCAATACATTCTATGAAGTAGTTGGTGCTAGGAAGCACATCTAGCAATAGAAACCATGTCAAAACAAACATTGGAGCTTGGCACAGTCCTCCGACTCATCAGTTCCTGACAAACCATCCAACCCATACCAGCATGAAAAACAGACAATGATGATGAGGAGGATGATGATAACAAAATAAATTCATTGCATAAAACTTTCCCATGTATTTTTATTTACAAACAGAAAAAATAGATCTAAACAAACCAACAACAGTTGTCAAGGTGGTGGGGGACAACACACATACACATACACACACACACATATATATATATATACACATACACACAATGGGCTTCCACACAGTTTTCCCTCTACCAAATTCGCTCACTTTGTATAGGTTAGCCTGGCCTGAACCCAAAACCACATGGTTGCAAAGCAAGCTTCTTAACCACAGAGCCATGCCTGCCTGCACCTTCACTGACACACATTTTTATATCTTTGTATCAAGTTATTTGTGTTGTAATGTCAAATTTGAGAAGCAGACAAAATGAAAGTTAGCTAAAAAAAGCCATTAATTATTATGAAGTGGTTGTAAATCTTAAGAGATGGTCTATGCATGAGAGATGCAAAAGATGGGATATAAAAGATATGATGCCAGAATGAACAGGAAATATAAATGATTGTCTACTGACTAGATGATAAACTACCACAAGATATATAGGCTAAATATGGAGAAAAGATTTGAAACAGTAGCACAGAAATGGTTCTCAGCACTCAGGAATAAAGACACTTTTAGTAACCCATCTTGCCCTTAATTTGAGGCTGGTGATCACTAGAATGATGTCTGGTACATTCTTCACTGAGGAAGTACTTAGTATTTACGACCAGTTGCCTATATCAGTTCCTGTTGCTTGGTGACTATGAATTCTATCTTATAAGTGTGATACCCTGATTGCTAGGTGATTAGGTTGCTGGCAGATTTCTAAAATTGATAGCTCTGAAGTTGCAAGTTATCAGGTCATTTGCATCACAGAAGTCCAAGAGCTTTGATTTGCTTTTATTCATGGTACCATATCCATAGTCTCCATGTATATCAGAATAGCCATTGTGGCATTGCTCAACAAGTCCATTAAATCATCAACCATGATAGCAAGGTCATTGACAGTCATTATCAAGGTAATCTGCAAGAGGATCATCCATTCTATCCTAGCTGGAGTGTATATGAAGAGATCACTGTTGCTGTTTGTGACTTGTAACTGAAGCTTAATTATTTTGTTACATACACTGACTGCTTCAATTACTTTACTGATTTTTCTGCAACAATTTTCTCATTCATCCACCACAGTACTATTACCTACCCTAATGAATTTCTATCGGCATTTCTTGCTCACAAGGAGTCTGGAGTCTGATTTAAGGCTCCTTTCCACCTCACCTCTTGTACACAGTACACATTTCCCTTGCAACTCTAAATTCTCTCCACATCTACATTTCATCATGTTGGTAGCTTTCAAATTTTAAATCTGAAGAGAAAAATTTTGGCTGGTAGGTGGGTTGTCAGTTATCTTTTTTCTGCATCCAAAAGGAAGACAGTTTTTACGATTACGTTAAATGTAATCATTAGACGATCATTAATGGGTTCTCATACATGACCAAATGTTTCCACCTGACCACCATACTACTATGTGCAGCACAAACATTATAAGTATTAGTCCTGTATATGCAATCAACTTCCATTGTACTTTTGATTGTTATGAATTCGACAGGATATTTTTGTGAAGGTGAGCTAGATATCCTTTCTATCAGCAACCACTTTACTACATGAACTGGGTGTATTTTATTGTGTCACCAACACTAAAGTGATTGTCTCTTAGAACTGAAGCATCCTCCCCACCGTCCCATCTACTGTGTCAGCTTTTATTCAATGTTGCTGCTCTCCTAGACAGGTTACCATTGCAGTAACTTAGACTCCATGTCTCCTTTGTGTGGTTAGAACAGTGCTCTTTTCATTACCTTAGGTTTGTTCAAATTGCCTTCTCCATAGCCATGAAGCTATTTCCTTCCACATCATCATCATCATCATCATCATCATCCTTTAACGTCCGTTTTCCATGCAAGCATGGGTTGGACAGTTTGACCGAAGCTGGGGGGGGTACACCATGGTCCAGTTTGATTTGGCTTGGTTTCTATGGCTGGATGCCCTTCCTAACGCCAACCACATTACAGTGTGTGCTGGGTGCTTTTAACATGACACTGACACTGGCGCTAGTGCTTTTATGTAGCACAGTCACGAGTGCTTTATACGTGTCACCACACAGGCAGACATATAGAGCAGAGATGGACGAGACATAAACTGGTGTCAGACATACATAAGGACTAAGCACTGTTAGTTAGACAGATATATAGACCTGGGGCATGCAGACATAGGGACCGGGAACTGTTAGCCAGACAGACGAGACATATAGACCGGGCACAGGCATCATATGGACACATGACTCGGCCGCATTATAACAAAGTCGGGTATATGGACCATGGACGGACGAGACATATAGACCTGGGACAGGCAGACATAAGGACCAAGGTACATATAGACTGGGATAGGCGAACATATGTAGGACCGGTGGCGAGTGGGATGGACATGGACACAAGGACCGGGAACAGTCAGTCAGACGGACACACAGGCCAGGGACAGATGAGACATAAAGACCAGGAGCAGGCAGGCATATAGACTGGGGACAGACAAAATACAAAGTACTTGAGTAGGAACTCGCCTCCCATACAGCATAGAGTGGGAGGTCGCTTCCCATACAACATAGATTGGGAACTCACTTCCCGTACAGCATAGCAGAGACAATTGAGAATCGTATTTTGCCTTGTACAGCATTGAGTGGGAACTCACTTCCCGGAGAGCATAGCAGAGACAATTGAGAATCGCATTTCACCTCCACTCGGCACTTTGGATTGCCAAAAGGCCTCGCTCTGTCAACCCGGACCGCCTCTTAGCAACTGAACTCTCGATGCGGCCGCCTCTTAGCAACTGAACTCTTGAAGCGGCCTCCCCTTAGCAGCTTACCTCTCAGTGCAGCCGCCTCTTAGCAACTGAACTCTCAATGCGGCCGCTTCTTAGCAACTGAACTCTCGGTGCGGCCGTCTCAAGCAACAAGACTTTGTCGATGCTGCTGCCTCAAGCAACAGGACTTTGTCGATGCAGCCGCCTCAACAACAAGCCTTTGTCGATGCAGCCGCCTTAAGCAGCAAGACTTTGTCGATGCTGCCACTTCATTGCAGCAAGACTTTGTTGATGCGGCCACTACTTAGCAACTAAACTCTCAATGTGGCCGCTTCTTGTTGATGCTGCAGCTTTCCTCGATGCGGCAACCACCCAGCAACTGAACTCTCGATGCGGCTGCTTCTTAGCATCAGGGCTCTCATAGGACCTTTCCGATGCTTCCGCTTCATAGTGACAAGCCTTTCTCAATGCGGCCGCTTCTTAGCAACTAAACTCTCGAAGTGGCCACTTCTTAACACAGACTCTTGATGTGGCTGCTTCTTAGCCACAGGGCTCTTGACCCGGCCATATCTTTGCAACAGGACTCAGCGCGGCTCTCGGACTTTTCGATGCTGCCGTTTCATAGCAATAGGTCTTTCAATGTGGCCGCTTCTTGGCACTAAAACTCTAATCTCGACCGCAGGAGTTTCTTGATGCATCCATTTCTTTATGGAGCTCTTAGCCTCCATTCACATCACATGACCAAACCAACGCAGTCTTCTCTCTTGCATACTGCATTTAATTCCTCTTATGTCTAGCTTCTCACTTAGTTGGCTGACACTCCACATAATATATACACAAGTGTTACATAATAAGAGAATTATTGACAGGAGTTACTTCTCATACCAATTTATGCAAATATCATTAAAAACTTACTGGGTTACATTTGTAAATGGAATGAGATTTAGCATCACCACCAGCTGAAATTTTATCATTAATATAGAGTATTGCTTTTGAATCCATTTTCTCATTCTCTTCTTCTACATGTTCTTCATAACTGTCAGAATCTGGGTCAGAGAGCTGAAAAGTAAAATAAGCAAATATCAACAAATTTCTTGACTTTCATGTCTTCATTTTTGAGGAGGAATATTAACTACCCAGTAGAAGCCAATAGACTGAATGAATAATAATTTAGCAGTTATCTTACTTGTGATTTCAATTTTCAATAAGATATTCTTATTTTAAAGAAGGTAAAGTTCATAAAAATATACGTTCTCACTAGAATTAACTATTGATTAACAATATAGCAGTTGGAATTCAGCAGACGAAAGAAATCTCTGATGTTATTAAAATAACATTAAAATTCTCTCTTAAAATATGTCAGTCATATTTATTTCTGGTTAGCATTTTGATTATCTCTGCATTAAATATGTGCAGATAATGACTATTCATTATTCAAATTATAAACATTTCTGTTTTCCCATACATAATATTGTACATTCACAAAAATATTGCATTGAAGATATGCTTCACTGATGAGGTCAGAATAAGATCAAAATATGTCCATAGTCCTTCAAAATATGTCCATACTTTCTATTTGTCATTTTCTTTTTTTTTTCACTGCATATTTAAATCAAGTTAGTTTTTTAATATCTTATGTTAATACTAATTTATTATTGTTAATTATAAAATTTAATTATGAAAATGTTTAAAAGTTTAGTAACAATCAAGATTGTATGCTTTGTTAATTAGCAGGGATGTTGTCTTGAGGTTTGAAAGGATGAAAGGCAATGACTACATTGAAATGCAATCCTGAGTGGAGAAACCAAACATCTCTTTCTCTTTTCTCTTAGTTTCAGTGCTCACCTTGAACAAGTAAAAGCATAACATTTAGTATAACAACTACACTAAAGACACATACCAATTTATGTACTAATTGTTGTCAGGAAAAAATGAATTAAACTGATCTTGATTATAGCTGCTAACCATCACGACCATATATAGGATTATATAACCATCACTACTGTATATAGGATTATATAAGACTAACATTTGAACTTAATCATCTTTTTAAAGAGTCAATGAACATAAATTTCAATTGTTTCCATCCTATCCAAAACAGCCTTATAGTCATAATAATGATGCAATTATATTTTCAAACAATATTAAACCATTGAAGTACAAACATTAAACCACGTTAATAGTTATAGTGTATAACATAAAGTACAGTAGCACATCCAATAGACATCTTCAATGTATTACAGTTTATGACATCTTATGTTCAGTGCAATTACAGTAAATCTCTCACTGCTGAATTTATAATAACACATCAATTGTTTGTATTTTGGAATCCACTAATTATATTCTCAAATTTTGTTAAAATTGGAATTATGTACAATAAAATTGTTAGATGTTTGGATAAAGTTGCTAGGCTAACTTGCTATAACAAATTCATTAAATACAGAGCTCTAACAATGTAAGATAAACAGTTACTATCTATGTTATATCTAATCTTTTCTCCTACAACGCCAGACAGTCCTTCTATACAGTCAATATTAGTTTACTGGTGAAGTGGCAGAATCATTAGCATGCCAGGCAAAATGCTTAGTGGCATTTCGTCTGTCTTTACGTTCTGAGTTCAAATTCTGTCAAGACCGACTTTGCTTTCATCCTTTCAAACCTCAAGACAACATCCCTGCTAACTAACAAAGCATATAATAATTTTAATAATAATACTTTTCTAATGTTTCTAATTTAGGCACAAGGTCAGTAGTCTTGATTATATCAACCCCAGTATATGAGTAATAATCAATATATTTTGTTAGTAAAACATATTTTCAGATAATTAAATACCACTGTCAACCATGCTTACCTCACTAATTCCAGATAATGGTGAGGAACATTCAGTAACCATACTGTCTGGACTATTACTGATCATTGATGTCATCAATGAAGGTGATACCATTTTCTTCATTTTAGTAACACTCTTCTCGCTTGAATCTGAACATTTTAGGGATTCTCTCTCTTCTTGAGAGTTGTTCCAAAAATCCCACTCAATAGAAGATTCCAAGTCATTATCTCCATAGTCATTAGAACTCAAAGATTCATCTGGACTAAATAAACACTTGAATTTTGAAGATGTTACATTGCTGGACCTTTCACTATTTTTTATTGGGACATTTGCATTCCATTTCAGAATCTTCTCGTTTGAATCTGATTTCTCTGACAATAACAACCTATGATGATTGATGCCTTTTATCTTTTTACCTTTTGTTCCAAGACTTTTAGGTGTGCTGGAATCATTGTCATCACTTTTGCTGGCTACATTTTCTGTGAACACTGAATTCCCTCTCGATCCTTTTTTCTTAGGAGCTTGACAAACCTTTTGAATTATCAACTGACTCATACTTCTTTGCAGCTCTGGTGTTAAAGGTTTATTAGTTCTTTCTTCTGCAGATTTAGCTAGATCCTCACTTTTCAAATCACTTTCAGGACTTGTTTCATCTGACTGTGATGAGCTCCAATCTTGTGCATAATTAAAAGTTTGGTGAGCTTGCTTCTGGCTAAAATAACTTTTATCAACAAGTCTTTTGCTTCTTCTTTTGGACTCAATTACATTAGGAGTAGAAGATCTACAATCTCCATCACCCCCTTGTATTTTTCTGCTAGTTTCTTTCTTTTCTTTGATTGAGGTTTCCACAGTTTTTTCATGTGTTTTACTGCTCCAGTTTGGTTCATTAACCACATCAGATTTTAATTCACTTGAATTACATAAAGATGGCACAGGAGAAACATTAAACTTTACTTTAGTCTTTTGATCTTTTTCTGAGCATCTGTAACAAAAAACAAAAACAAAAAAAAACAGAAAATCAAGTTCATTTCTTTAATTATCATCAAAGTCTTTATATCAAATAGCATATTTAGATATATATTTCAGCAATATATGTACACATTCAAATTTAGAGTGAATATTTTATAAGTAAAGCAGTTGCAATACAATTGTCATGCTTCTGAAATCTATTACCAGAGTCAATTTTGTTTTAGTTAAGGTTCAGCTTACAGGTTAAAACTGTAAAATGTCACTTGATAGGGATATCATAAACAGCTTCTGAAAACTTTCAAGTACTTTCATAATTAAAATACAATAATTCCTTACTTGATTCTAATCACTTTTAACAGAAATCATTATAATGTGTTAATACTCTTGGAAAAGGTAAGATTGTGACAACATCCATCTTACTTTTCCTGCCTATCTCTTGAGGTTTGTTAAGAAATCATTAGAATCTCCCCGAATTGAAAAATTTGTAACAGATTTCAAAACTCACTAAACATTTTAATGAGAAAATGTCATCATTCATGACTTTAACTTGTAATTTCATTGCAAATATACAATATCTTACATTCTGGAAATGTTTCTTCATATTGCAAATCGATAGACAAAATAGGAGAATATTTCAAACTGTGTGGAATTCAGAACTGGTAAATAATGTAGGAAAGTGCCTCGGATGCAATACTATTTTGGTTCATCACAGTTCTAAGTTTAAGTTAATTGATTTCTCCATTATGCCAGCATGGAAAACGGACATTAAAGGATGATGATGATGATGATAATGATTATCATTTTAATAAGTTCCGGTAATACACTGGAAACCAAATTAATCAAACAAACATTTCCTCTTTTACAAAAAGAAAAGAATTGAACTTTTACTTCAAATATTATGGTATCAAGATAAATATAACACAATTGTTTGACATTTGTTAATCAATTAAAAGTTAAATTGGAAACTACTGAAGAAAATGAACTTTTGAGAAAAAGAAAATCCTTGCTTATAATTTAGGAATGTTTAATGATCATAATTAAGCTGAGACAACATATTACAATAATAATAAGAGAATAACTGTTACTGCCAAACAAACAGAAGACAGACAAACCAAAATTGAACTAACTAAGAAGCCTCTATACAGTGAGTCATATTGCATGAAATTGCAGATGAATCTTCCTCAAATACTACCCTATCATCTTAAATATCTTGGATAATTAAAACTGAGTATAATATCAAAAAATAAAATAGGCTCTGGTTAGAAAGCTAGTTGAATGATAAAATCTCAAAACACGGAAATAGTTCTCTAAGTACATGCATATGCTGTCAGAGACCAACAGTGGCTATGTCTCTGCATAAAGTGGCCTCTAACTGCGCCCCCACCCCCCACCCTAGAAAGGTGACTTATGTCCACAAAATATTTATATAAACATTAACAAGCAACAGGATTTATAAATACTCAATAAAAAAAATACATGACTTCACAAGAAAATAACAATGACATAAACAACAAAAAATGCAACCACATAGTCAGGAAGAACTATTATTATATCACTTCCCAGAATAGTAGGTCTGTACAAAATTAATTCGTCTCACTCAGAAATACAAAATAAAGTATAAACAACACACACACACACACACAAACAAAACTTAATGCTTAATGTATAAAAATAAACTTTGTAAACAACTCAAAGAAAATTTTAATTTCTGCAATACAACAATAACAGTTTTAAAAACACCTTTATGGATTATGGAAGATTTTATCATAGCACATGACATTCATTTAGTAATAAATCAAGAAACAGTCTTACCAATGAACACAGAACTCCCAGTTTTCCAAGTTATACTCAAATCAGACAAGATGTACTCTTTTACAACAGAGGCAGTCTGATTATGTATATTATTAAAATATATTAAAACATTTATTCAATGTATACGTCACAAATGTCATTTGTAAATGAATGGCAAATTGCACTACACTAGAAATACTGGCTTTCAAAATGAAAACCAGCACATTAACTATAAGACACATATATACCACTACTAAGCTCACCAACTGCCCCACAAGGTTACACACTTCAACTCTCTCACAAAAACTATCATTTTGCAAGACTTCAACACACTCAATACCTGCTTTTCAAATTATATAGATAATTCTTTTTAATTTTGGTACAAGGCCAAACATTTTGAGGGAAGGAGGAAGGTGATTACATTGGTTCCAGTGCTGAAGTGATACTTATTTTATTGACCCCACCAAAAGGATGAAAGCAAAGTCAACCTTGGGATCATTTGAACTCAGAACATAAAGAGCTGGAAGAGATGCTGCTAAGCATTTTATCCAGCATGACATTTCTTCTGGCTCTTTACAAGTAACACAAAAGTATCACAACCCCCTTTACTTGAGTAAAGCAATCCACACCAATACACACATAACTCAACAAACCAAGTATCCACCAGGCATCACAGTTTGCTCCCACATACCTGGCTGCAACAACCATGGTTGCTGACAGCAGTAGTTAGCCTTAGGGCTGGCTCAAGAGCTAGGACCCAGATAAAAAAAACAGGGGTTAGGCCCCAAGGAAGCTATGGACTTCTAGCAATTTTGGAAATATTTCAACTCTTAATACCATTAGGTGTTATTAAATTTAAAGAGCCAATTTCTTTTATGAACTTTTCTATAGAGAAAGGCCTTCAACAATCAACAATATTATTTTCTGAATAGAAAACTTGGATAATTTGTTGAAAGTTTAAGCACATTGTCAATAATTACATTAATGAGTTCAGTAATGCAGAATTAAGAATTCTCACAATTTAATAAAGCATGCATACATGCCTTTTTAAAGCAAACCTTTATATTATTTCACTGAAGTCAATTCCTCCACAAGTTCACTTTCAATATTAAGGACAGCTAAGGCAGCGAGCTGGCAGAGTCGTTATCGCGCCGGGAGAAATGCTTAGCGGCAATTTTTCCGACTTTACGTTCTG
>JAOPUL010002510.1:38329001-38342630 GCA_027564515.1 Octopus rubescens
TTTGCCTTTCATCCTTCCGGGGTCGATAAAGTGAGTACCAGTTACGGACTGGGGTCGATAAAGTGAGTACCAGTTACGGACTGGGGTCGATAAAATCGATTACTCCCCTCCTCCAAAATTTCGGGCCTTCGTGCCCAGTATAGAAAGGAATATTAAGGACAGCTAAGTCAGTTTTTGCCATGTCATCATGCTCCTCAAGAAGCTTTTGATAAGCTTTAGTTTGCTGAAATATCTCTCAGCAGATTCTCTGTTACTGGCAATGTGCATAATAGTTACAGCTCAATACATATATTTGGGGAAAATGTCATTTTACCTGTACATATTTATTGTATTTAAAAGTTGGTGTGCCCTCCCCCATATTTTCACCAAAATTTGATGCATATATTCTCTTAAGGGGTATCAGTCTTTTTTGCATTCTTAGAGATGGTCTAGGTATTTGTCTGGAACATGCTGCAGAATCTACTCTACACAAGTTTAGTAAATCACAGAGACATAGGGAATAAATGCACAATAGATTGACAGCAAGAATATGCTGTTGAGTATCGGTGTACTCAAGAGATATCTTTCCATCTTTCATCCAAATTTTTGTTTCAGTCATTGGACTGTGGCCATGCTGGAACACCACCTTGAAGGGTTTAGTTGAACAAAATGACCCCAGTACTAATTTTTTTGTAAATCTGGTACTTATTTAATTGATCCCTTTTGCCAAACTACTAAGTCACTGGGACATAAACAAATCAACATCGATTGTCAAGCAGTGGAGTGGGGTAAATACAAAGGAACACACACACACACACACACAATACATATAAACATATAAGATGGGCTTCCACAGTTTCTGTCTACCAAATTCACTCACAAGGCATTAGTCAACCTGGGGTTATAAGTAGAAGACACCACATAGCATGACTGAACCCAAAATCATATGTTTGCAATGCAAGCTTCTTTACCACACAAACATTCCTGTGCTTATGTTGGCAGTGTTAGTGTAACATTGTTCCATGACAATCCTTAAAAAGTATCATAAACTGTTTGAGCCTCTCCATAATTAGGCTTGTTAATTCAACCCCTGTCTTATAACAATCAACAAAAGTAAAAGAGAAAAAAAAATTTTTTCTTTAACTATAAAAATCAATATCACTCTTGGCCAAAACATTATGCTGGGATGCATATTGCCAATAATAAGTGAAAAGGAACAGCAACTGTTGCACTCTGACTGCTTCTTAACTTGCTTGCCTCCACTGTGATTACCACTGTGAAATCTAGGGATATACAAAAATAGAGTGGACAGTGAAGAGAGTAGTGTGCCCAGACTATCATGCTGCACTCCATATGATTCATATCTACATATGGAATGTGCAGTATAGTCTGCTGTTAGACATAGGCATGATAAAACTGGGAAGATGGATCTGTGGACCATCAATTATCATGTGGCTGACTAGTTATGTGTCATAAGACTGCTCAAGCAGGACTGACCTAGAGCTACACAACAACAACAAACCAAAATAGTCTCGATATTAATGATCCCATTAAGCTTTAATTTTGTACTGACCAGCAAACCAATGAATGAATAACACATTAACTGAGACCACTCTGCTCTTTATTATTGAGCCATAGTAGATCCTTCAATCATATATATAAAACAGGAAATCAAAACTGATGTAACAAGTCTTGATTGTTACACTGCATCTCCACTCAACCAAACCATCACATGATGGAATGTACAATGTGAATGCAGCCTCTCAGAGATGCATTATCTATGGACTACTGCTTCCCAATGTTCAATTAGATGCCTGCATAATATAAATCGCCTGAAACAGAACTGGCCAAGAGTTATCAAACAATAACAGAAGCAATAAAGAAGCAAGCCAAATTTGATTTCATTCCATTCAAAAAGATTTCTTAATAATACACATTATATAAAACAGGAAAAAAAGCAGAAAACTATGAATAAAAACAAATATATAAAATAGAACCAGTAAGGATAATCACAATTCTGATTTTTAATTTTACCATACTTTACCATTCTACTGATAATATAATGGCATTTCCTATGACTGACTCTAATCCTATACAAAGATACACAACTTATTTAGCTTCAAGGTTAAGTTTAGAAAATAGCTTGTTTTTTTTTTATGAACATTTTTCAGAAGTCAGACTGTGTTATTCAATACATACTGGTAGATTTGAACATTAGATGGCAAAATCTTTAAAGTGTTGGAAAAAAAAGTGTCTTATGGTATTTGTGCCATCTCTTTATATTCTGAGTTCAAATCCCACCAAAATTAACTTTGCCTTTTATTCTCCCAGGCTTAATAAAATGATGTAGCAGTCAAATATTGGAGTCAATAGTTTCGACTAACTCCCTCCCTTCAAAACTGCTGACCTACCTAAATTAGAAACCATTATTTAGATAAACATATGGGTTTTTTTTTAATTTGAAGAATGCAACCAGATTCAAAGCTGACATTTTTTTTTCAATGCAAACCAAACTGAAGATATACTTTATATCAGCTTATTAACAATTTTGCATTGCTGAAAATTGGATCGTTGGATTCATCTATGTCACATTCCTGCCAATAGCATCTATTAATCCACTCTCCCACTGATTTTATTTTGATTAAAGGCCTTGTAGGGTTGAAATAAACTTTTATTCTTCTGAGCAAATACACTGAACAGTGAAGAGAATAAGAGGTGTCAACCATATGAACAAAATTATTTATCTTGAATAAATATATCATCATCATCATCATCATCATTTAACACACACACACACACACACATTGTGATCTAATAGAGTATATTTGTTCTCACATTTTTATTTCTATGTGTATTAAATTTAATTTTATCAAAAACATTATTTTTTTTGTAATTAGCGGAAAATTTATATATTTATTTTGAAAGCTTTATTTGAAATTTCTTATCAACCATTTAATTATTTCTCAATTTTTATACATAATACTTATGAATAAACCTAAACTTAGGATTGTTGTCTCTGGACAGGGTATCTACAATATATTAAAAATACATGATTCAATAAAAAGTATGTTATATCCATCCATCAATTGCAAACTATCAGTAACAGTAACAATAAAAAATATATTAAAATCTCAAGGTAATAATAATTAAAGTGACTTATTTCAGAAACCTGATAGCTAAATAAACTAAACGTAATCCCTATAGAAAATTACAATAAATACAACAAAATTCTAAACAGAAAATTCACACAAGTAACTGAATTTAAACTAAATTGTATTCTGAATTAAAGAATAACAAAATTCTTCTGAAATTCCAAACTTAATTTACAATAGAAAAATAAAAAAAGAGGCCAGAGCAGTTCCTAACAAAAAATGATATTCAATGATAATAGAAATAGAGTGTCTTTCTTTCTGATGTAATCTATCAGGAAAATAAGCAAATGATAACAAACTTTATTATTACTGAATATGTTCAGATTGTTTGTTTTACATATTGATTTCTCTTCTCCTGCCAACTTTTTTTAATTTGTTTATTTGTGTGTGTGTGTGTATGTGTTTTGAAATAAGATGCTTGCAGGGTTTACTGAGAGAGAAAACTGATTAACGTCAGTTCTTTGATTCTGTGAAATTGAAAACCAAGATAAAAGGGAACAGAACAGGGAGCTACATCTATTCAATTTGATATCCTTCGAAAACAACATCAATATTAAGGATCTTCAGAAGAAGAAAAATCTATAAAGCTTCAATTTGTTATACATGGTGAATTCCATAAAATAAGGATTGCATTGATCAAATAAAGAAGCTGGCATGGAAGGGAAAATATAAATCCTATTTTAATTAAGTATAGATTATTTATAAGAGTCTATGGACTATTTCAAATATTACGTCTTCCTCTATTTCACCTTTAGACATTGCATATTCAGCAAACTGAATTAAATTAGCTTTCATTCAGACAATCATTAATGTTTTATTACTAGATGAATAATATTAGGAATACTATAGAGGAGACACATAATATAAGATTAACTGTAAAGTATTTACATTTAGTTGAAGATATAAGAGTCCTTAAAAAAAAAGGACATTTATTTATTATTTATTTTTCACACGCATTTTATAAACCCACATTATAAAAAGCTCATAGTGTGTTGGTGCTCAGCTTTTAGGATGTAAAGCAATTTAGAGAAATCTTCTTTCTAATACAGACACCTCCACTTCCATTCAAAGGAGGATTTGAATTCAGAGCTGGTAACTAACAAAACACATTAAGTATACATAGCCTACAATGGCAAAAAGTACTTTCTCATGGTATCTAATCACAGCTAAAGCAACTAAACAATTTCAAGTGTCTTGGCCAGATTGAGAACTACTGAGCCTTTGGCTAGGAAAACAGCACCCTTTTTACAGGATTGTAAAGTAACCTGAATAAAAATGTTGGAAAAAAATTTGCAGAAATGCTGGAAAAAATTAGCATAGAAATTAGTATAAATTTTAATGGGTGTTTTATAGTTTTTAACTACTTTTGAGAATGTATTATAGTTACTTTTGCATATAAAATGTGTATTATATATAAATAAATGTATCTAGTCAAGTATGATACACACTTATTTTACCAGATTTTTAAACTTTAAAAGTAGGAGGTGTGCTTTCTACACAAGAACTAGTTTGGTGCAAAAGTAATTGATTTTGTGATGTGTATGCATATATAACAGAAATTGGAGCCAGCAGGATTATCCACAAATAATGGGAAGAGACCAGATGGTCTTAACCTTTGTCCCTGGGTAAGAAGTAGGTGCCTCATCGGGGACTCTTTTTGTTCCCTCCCACACCTGAATGGAACAAAATCCTTACGTATCAGGACTTGTCAGTAAACCATTTCTTCCAGCCTGTGGCATTTGAGATGTTTGGAGGGGCTGGGCCATGAAATTCTTATCATTGGTGACTCACCTAACCGAAGTGTCAGGTGATGCTTATGAGAGTACTTGGCTTGCTTCAGTAGGTTCCATTGAACACTTGGTGTTGAATTGATGTTTTTTTTTCTTTCTTTTTCCTCTCCTTTTTCTTTCTTTCTTCGCTCATGTTTGTGTTTTCTTTGGTTTTGGATTTGTATTATATATGTATCATATACATAAGTGTCATATTCCAATAAACATATTTTTAATGAAAAAAAAAAAGACAAGAACAGACATTGTAATTATTTTAGCTTTAGCCTATAGTGCATATTATATAGGAGTGAGAGTCTTAAGATTTCTTTGGGCAGAAATAGAGGCGTGCCTTTAACATGAATGCATGTTACACATGAATAAATATAGTATGCTAATTTATTGTCATCATAGCAGGACATATAAATATTGCACACATAAAAGGTAGGAACATTCTTTTTTCCTTCACTCACATTCCTCCTTGACACCATTTAATATTCATATGTCCAATACTATAATATATAATATTGTAAACTAAATACTCTACTGCCTTAGCATGTTCAGTATTATATTCTATATTTTCCTCTTAACACACAAGCATGTTCCCGAGTGGCTTCTACTAATAACAAAGCTTTAGTTTTACTGTAATGAGAAAAGTCAATTACCAACCACTTTAAGTAATGACTTAATATCATCTACACATTCAAAAACTAAAGCTTTATTCCAAACATTATGGAAAATTGTGTTATCTGGTAGTCTTTTGTAACCTAGAAACTCATTGTCAAGGTTTTCAACTCCACCTACTGAAAAAACAAGTAAAAAAATAAAATTTAACTGCATTTATCAATAAAATATAAAAATGAAAGCCGAGAAAACTGAAATTTCGCTCTTTCTAAGAAACTAATAAATAATGTACTTCTTAGAAATTCACTCTTAGGTGGTACTTCAATGGACTTTGTAACCTCATTTATGTAAAAAGCATAAACAGCTTTATATGTAACTTTTACATAAACTTACATTCGCTTGAATCTGAAATATTACTTCTTTAGAATGATCTGTTCATTTATTATAATCTCAATGAAGACATCCATAAGTTGAGATGATTTCTTTCATCTTTTATATCATTATCTTTCAGGCAATATATTTTATTTAACATGCTGTTTTACTGCATACATTGGCCCAAACATTTCTTAAGAAAAGAATGTAAATCATTGTCTACTAGGTGAATCAATGAGTCTTCTCTTCACAAAAACAAACCGAAATTAGTGAAATACAGCAAACAAGCCTGATGAACATAGGATGATTTGAAAGGTCTACTTTCAAACAAATAAATCTGGGAGACTTATCATTATAGAGTATGAGAAAACTCAGCAGTGCCCCAAGAAGTAGAAGAATCCTATTAATTGATTTCAAATTTTGGCACAGGCCAGCTATTTCGGGGGAGGGGGTAAATTGATTACATCGATCCCCCCTCCCCCATCAGTGTTGAACTGGTGCTTATTTTATCGACCCTGAAGGGATGAAAGGCAAAGTCAGCCTCAACAGAATTTGAACTCAAAACGTGAAGACGGACAAAATGTTGCTAAGCATTTTGCTCAACGTACTAACGGTTCTGCCAGCTTGCCGCCTCAGGAATCCTATTTATTGTCATTTCCAAGTTTAATCATCATATTAACACATTTTTTAAAATTTCTGTCTCAGTATCACAAAAGCAACAAAACTCTTTTCATTTCCCCTTTCTTATGTACTCGTATCATAAATGTAAAATAGATCCAATACAGTCAAAACCATACATATCCATAAATCTGGTTGAAGCAAAGGAATTAATATTGGTTTTAAATTTGGCACAAGGCCAGCAGTTTTGGGGGAGGGGCTAAGTCGATTACATTGACCCCCAGTGTTCAACTGGTACCTATTTTATCAACCCTGAAAGGATAAAAGGTAAAGTTGACCTCAGTGGAAGTTGAACTCAGAACATAAAGACAAACGAAATGCCGCTAAGCATTTTGCCTGGTGTGAAAAAGGAATTAATATTAAGTATGAAAAAACATAGCAATGTGGTTGGTTATGTATTAAAACTAGTGCTTTCTTTGTTTAAAACAAACTGGGGCTTTTTTTGTTTTTACATACTTTTGAATGAGCTGAAAAATAGTCTAAATCAAAGATTGTGAAACACAGCCAGCAATCTTCTACAAAGTGAACAATGAAACAAGATAAAATATCATGAAATGCAGGAATTTTTAGTGAAATGAATGAATGTGTGAAGAGAGAACAAATGCTAGAAAATCAACTTGATGGCAGAATGTTGATACAGCCAGATTTAAATCAGAATTTTTAATTATTAATAATAATTAACAATGCTAACAAATAGTTTCAATTAAGACCAAATTGAAAAGATTCTTCAGATTTTATTGCTGCTATGATAAAAAAAAATTAAATATACCATTTATAAGGTTCATGAAACATTAATCAAATAAACTCAGATGATTAAAGCCTAAATTTTAGAAACTAGCTGTAATTAGCTTGAATTCATAAAAGCTAACCGGATGAAATAAAATTGAAATGAATGAAAAAAAATTTTTTCTACGTAGATGACCTGGTTTTAAAAATTGTATATTTTTATTCTATTATTTAATAAGCTTTACTTATTTTATATTTTCTCAACTGAATTTCATTAACACTGAAGTGGTGAGGTTTTACTATTTTAAACAGAGTAATAGTCTTCATCAAAACACACACATACACAGTACAAATGTCACAACATTATACGACCTTCTGGTTACTGTCAAATCATGTAAAAGTTGATGCATGTCACTTAAGAAATTATTATATAAAGAACACAGTAAAGTGACAAATGACACTTCTGTATAGATTGCAAGGCAATCGATTGTTTTGACGTAATGGATTTCATCAACCACATGCACCCATTACCAGAAGCTGTCACAAATGTCACAGCTCAAGTTGCATGTCTGCAAACTGACTCACTGCACTATTTACCTCAAGTTTGCTACTGTGAGACCACAACAATCATCCTGAAGAAAACTCTATGTTACACTAAACATGACTTCATAATACAAACATAATTCCTAACATAACCTCAAAGTCAACTTGCAGACAAGTCATTCAAGGTGACACAACTTTAGGTAAAGCTTACTCAGATCTGATGAGACTTAAACAGTTGAAATAGCCGACTATTCTACAATTTTCCAGTCTTCTACTTACACACACACATCTATATGTGTGTGTGTGTGTGTGTTTATATCATCATCATCATCATTTAATGTCCATTTTCCATACTGGCAGGGGTTGGACGGTTTGACAGGATCAAGCAAGCCACAGGACTACGCCAAGCTTCAGTGATAGCTTTGGCATGTTTTCTACAGCAAGATGCCCTTCCTAATGCCAACCATCTTATAGTGTGTACTGGGTGCTTTTTTACGTGCCACTGGCACTAATGAGATTGCCAAGTGACTGAAAAACTGTAAGTAACAGGAAAGAGAAAGAGAAAAGCCCACCTATTATGACTAAGTGTGTGTGTGAAGGGGGGTCTTGGAAGGGGTAGGCATATTTATGCCAGGCGCTGAGAGGCTAAAGTATGATAGAAGGACAAGAACAGGTGTCTTGCTATAGAAGAGATACATGACTATCCCACATTAAAAGGTGAGTAGTAATAATTGGAGGGATGAAGATAAAAAAGAAAGATGATGGTGATGGAATGCCAAAACAAACTTTCAAGGTTGATGTGCATAAGAGAGGATATGATCAGGGGATCAGGTGGGGAAAGGGAAAGGTGGGTAGTTTCATAAGAATGTGAGGGGCTAATAACAGATGGTTAGAGGGGGATGCAGAAGTGGATGTATTAAATGACATGCAAGAGTGGAGGTGTGGCTGGTGGGAAATAACAGTGTGGAGGTGGAGCAAGGTGAGAGACACAGCAGTGGTTCAGAAAGGAGGATACATCATAAGGTAGGGGATGATATGTAAGGTGTAGGAGCAATAGAGGAAGATGTGAAGGTAGATTAGGGTGTGTAAGGTGGGTAAGCATGATGATGAATATGAGAGGGTGTTGAGAATGATAGCAGGTATGTGAGGTGATGAGATGGCAAATGGTAGAGGAGAGAGCTATCTGAAGACACAGAAAGGACGTGTTTATGAGAATAGTGTGGAGAAAATAAGTGAGGTTGAGAATAAGTGATGGGTAGTTCAAGGGAGAAGGAGTAGGTAACTGGTAGTGCAGAGGGAGTAGGGGAGTAATAGGTGCCGATTCTGTTAACAAGCAGTTACAGCAGCTAAGTAGTGCCATAGATAGAGGAGTTAATTGGTGGGAGGAGTTAGGGGAATGAGATGTGGGAAATGGTTGATGGTGGAGAGGGGACACAATAGGCTACAAGCATGCCCGCAGTAATTCACCAGTCATCTTGGTCCTTTGTAATTTCTTCTGTGAGGCTCAGCATTTTGAGATCTACATTCACTACTTCATCCCATGTTTTCCTGGGCCTCCTTCTTCCACAATTACATCCACTTTAGATAACTAGCACTTCTTTATGCAGCTGCCCTGTGTATGTGTATGTGTATGTATGTGTGTGTATATATATATATATATGCACACACATATATAGGATGTGAGAGGTATTTGAGGACACTTAATTATTAGTATATTACTCTCTTCAAACCAATTAACAGGTTTATATTTCTTTCAGATCTCCCATGGTAGATAAAATGCTAACACAAGAAGTGAAAAGACATGCAGTCTTTGTTACCATATGTACAGAACACGACAACTTAGAAATTGCCAACGTTCTAAATGTTGCAAGATCTTTTGTACCCAAAGGTTGTACCCAAGCTTCTGTTTCAACTCTATCAAAAAGAAAAAAAGGCATTCTAAATATCCAGACATTATAAGGACACTGCAATTCACTCAATGGCTTTGAAACATTATCAATGAGGATCCTGGAAAATGAATGTGGGCCATCACCAAAGAACTTCAGCTATTGCAATGGACTAACGGAACTGTGGTGCACGAGGACATTTAATATAAGTCCTATGTACTGAGGAGAGGCCAATACAGGAAAGCTATTTGATTTGTGTCAATGTATTGGCCAACCCAAGGCAATAGTAGAAGACCACATTGCCTTACTGTGAGAACACATTCAAAACCACATGGTTGCAAAATGTGTGTGAGAGAGAGAGAGAGAGATCATCGCATAACATTCATATTCCGTGCTGGCATGGGTTAGACAGTTTGAAAGGATCCAGCCTGTTCAGGGATTGCATCATTCTCCAATGTCTGTTTGGCATGGTTTCTACAGCTGGGTGCCCTTCCTAATGCTAACCACTTTACACCACTATTGAGATCGCCATGCAGCTTGCAAGTTAAGATCTTTGACTGAGAAGTGCTACAGTAGTGAGGGAGGCGGCTTTATGTTGAGAGATGAGGGGTCAAAGTATGACAGAAGGGAACCATGTGTGTATGCAATGTGGTGAACCTGGAAGGGTGGAAAGGGATAAATTTGGGGGAGATTTTCCAAGTGTGTACAGTGTACAGTTGGCTGAAAAGTGGGCAGTGAAGGCATTTTCCATGGAGGCACTGCTTACAGAACAATTATTGTTGTGATGTGGAGAGAAAAAGGATGATGCAAAAATGGTGGAAACTAAGAGACCAAAAGAATCAGATATAGTTTGAAAGGTGGAAGAGTTTGAAAGCTGTACAATCCTTCATAATTTGGATAGTGGTTTTTCAAGAGTTGCATTGCTGGGTAAACACCACACAGTTTTTGTTTTTTTTGGAAAAGCTAAACAACTTCTGTTAAAATATATTACAATAACACCAGAATGAAAAGCTTCCTCATCAACACAACACCACAAACTAACAAACTTCAGAACATAAGTCAGACAACCAATGTAATATACAACTTTCAATGTAAACAGGAAAGTTGTAAACTTCATGACTCAAACTGTTACATCAGATACACAAATATGACACTTTGTCATCAGTTGACCATGTTTTTGCAACAAGGAGCCATCATAACTCATTGTAATACAATATATGAAATAAAATTAGATGGAAATAGATGAGTTACCAGCACTACTATTTTATATACAATTCAAAAACGAGAAAAATAAAGTTTTGGTGCTAGTTTGTACAAGCCAGAAATCAATACAAAGATACATCACACACAAAATAAATCATGAAATTTACCAGGACTTAACTACTGTATAATTTCTAAGTCTGGTGCTGTTGAATTTTATGAGTTATATTGCAAATTGTACAAACAACATGTCCTTATTAGTATCATTTCATTCTGATGATGAAACATTCATCATCAAATGGATATCTTGAAATGTTAATGGACTACTGGATTTAGGAACACTACTGTTACAAACTAAACATAAAATACTAATAAAGAAATATAAAACTCCCAAATAAAAAAGATCAAACTTAAACATAGTTGTCTCCTTAATATAACATGTTACAAAGAAAAATGCTGTTGTCTGTTGAGAGAGAGACATCTGTGTATCATACTCAATACAAATACATCACAAAAAGGCAAAATAACGGTGGTATTCATTTATAGTGTCTTGTGTCCAACCCATGCTTGCGTGGAAAACGGACGTTAAAGGATGATGATGATGTCTAGCATTCTCACCAACACTGCTGGACAATTTTCGTCTGTTACTGATATATATTTTTTTTAAAACACAGTATGTCCATAAGAGATGTTATTGCTGGATGAATACCACAGTTAATTTGTCTTTCCATGATATCTTTTTTAATAAGTATGATAAACAGATGGCTATTTTAGTCTAATACTGATTCTGTTGCATATAACGGATGTACATATAATAAGTTTATATTTTATATTAAGGCTAATGAAATTCTATTTAAATTATTTAATTTCATAACAAAAAAAAAAAAGAAAAATGATTTAAGTTAGATGAGTAGTTATTTACAACTGTTTCATAAACTTAAACCTGCTACTTATTACACTCTAATTATGTACCCACCAACTGTTTCCTTGTTAGAGGTGATATGCTTACTTTATACCAGTAGTCAATGTGTAGTTACATTGATGCACAAACAGTATATTACTCACTAGCCCCCATTGTAATGCATTAGATTAAATCTTTTTTCTTCAACACCATTACTTTAATCTGCATTGATTGTGTGTTACTTCGGCAACAAACCAACAGAAATCCAAGAGAATATTAATCCCTAAAACAGAACTAAACCAAAAATCCTTCCATTAGATGCCCAGTTCTTAGATACTTTATAACATTCAGCTATGAATAAAAATAGATGTTATGTTATCATACAAAATAATGATAGATTACAACATTAAATAAAATGTTGAGTATTGTAGAATAGAGATAACCTCTTTGTTAGTTGGATTCATGACCCAGTTTCAATTCCAGCCTTGAGCCATTTCATTTCATGTATGCCATAAATAGCTATAATAAAAGCTTGAATGTCACAATCTAAATTTATAAATTTAGAGTACTGTGCCTATTGTAAAAACTTATCAAGAAATCCCAAAAGAACTCCGCATAAACTCAATCATGTGTTTTATGAATCTAGTTAGAAATGATACTATTTCAAATCCCAATATTTGTATCTAGTTTTTAATGATTCACTTAAAAATTCAATTCATGTGGCTCAATGCACACCAAACCTTGATCGGTTAGCATTCTCAATCTTTATCTAAATTATATATTTAACACCTACCATAACCAATCTGGCATGATTTCTACTGAAATTATCTTTGAACAAAATAATTAAAATTTTACTCTTTCTCTCTCACACACACACACACACACACACACACACACACATATGTATGTATGTATCTATGTATTTGGGTGTGTTTATGCGAATGTGTGTGCACATCTACTTACGTGAATGTGCATATAGGCATATGTGTAGGTACGCATGTATACATATAGATATATATGTGGGACCGGGTAATTATGTGTGTTTGTGTATATATAAGCGTACGTTGATATATATGTGTGTACAATAGCCATAAAAAGATATGTGAACAATAAAGCGGTGATAGAGAAAGTCATAGGTCTACTTCTAACACCAGCTGACGATGCCAACTCAGTCACGCGTAGCGTGCTATGCCTGGTACCACAGCAGGGGAATATAATCCGTTCTGCAACAAACAAGACTGGCCGGACTTTTATGAATGAGTTTAATGACATCTACTTAACTGTGAGTGTGAGTGTGTGTGTATGCCCAAGACCATAAGTGTGTGTACGGAGATATCTATATGTGTACTTACGTATACACATATAATTTTTTACTTCATTGTATACATTTTTTTTCTTATTTACTCTGTCATTGATGTACCATTAACTATATATAGACCCAGTAACTGCTTATAATAATGAAACGGAATCTATCCCTTGCCATTCCTGTCCACGAAGTCCAAGGGTTAACACCTACAGTCAATACCAACATGCTGTATTAAAACCGAGTGAAACAGGGTATATTTAAAGAGATACCCCTTGAAAAATAACCTGACAAGACATCTGCACTGAGGATGCACCACAACCAGTTGTACAGCATCCCACCAGTGAGGGATCGATGCATGATAGGTCAAAACAACCATTGTGATCAATAAAGATTCTCATATATTCCATTTCTTGTCTCTATCATTTATTATATATATATATAGGCGCGGCGTGGCTGTGTGGTAAGAAGCTTGCTTCCCAACCACATGGTTCTGGGT
>JAOPUL010002510.1:38342730-38353454 GCA_027564515.1 Octopus rubescens
TATATATATGCATATATATATATTATCACTATATATATATATATATATATATATATATTATCACTATATATATATATTATCACTATATACATATATATATATTATCACTATAAAACAGAGAATGTGTTCCTGTCTGTGTGTGTGTTCATACACGTACCACTTCAGAACCACTAGACCCATTTTCATTAAACTGTCCACATACATCTCTTATGATCCCCCGATGGTTTTAGAGACATAAAAGTTTCGAAATCTAAATGCGTTAATGGAGAAAAAACAAAGTTTGAATAAGAAATGTTTCACTATACATTCGCTGTTTTCCATAGTTTTCCATAGTCATCACCCTTACGCCATTTAGTGATTTAAATTGTGTGTTTATGTGTACTATCTTCAGTGTATCTATCAATCTAGGTCACTAACCGAAAGGATTTAATCATTGGACAGCGTCCATGCTTGAGTACTACTTTGAAAGGGTTTAGCCATTGGACGGTGGTCATGCTGGAGAACTATCTTGAAAGGGTTTAGTCATTGGAGTATGGCCAACGAATTTTTTGTCTATAACTTTGGTGTTTTACAACAAATTTTCTTCAAACTTCACACAAACATTGCGTATGTGGCATTGATAGGGTAAAAATATTAAAACTCACATAAGCAACTCGCCTTAAGCAAAAATCCGTGAATAACTTATTTTGAAACTGACATTTAAAAAAATATCATCTGATGTAAGAAACTGATTTTGCCTAAACTACACGAAGAGGTCTTTTGCAGTAAGTCCTTAACATAAAGTTTGCTATCACTCGATGTGCGATGAAACCTTTCGTGTGAGAAATCACACACATCCTGTTTATCAAAAGGGAATATTCCTAACAAATAAGGCAGGCTACGGAGGTGATACCGCAATTCGCAATATTGCATGACGCACGAGTTCAACCCTTATGACCGTTCAAGCTTCAATAAATATTTCGACGATTCGTCTCCTGTGCTATATACACCAAAGATAGTTTAAACCTACTAATATTTCTCTCAGAATACCTACGAATAGAGAAAAATGGCAAATAATAAAATTGGAAACTGGTGCCGTTAACACAGGTACACAACTTTGGTATTTAATCCCGTGCAACGCCGGGTACTTCTGGTAGTATATATATATATATATATATATATCCTCGTTTTGAAAATATAAACGCATGTTTACATATTTTTGACGTATTGAAGTGAATTGAAATGAAGCAATGAATAAGAAACTCCAATACAGGTTAGCTGTAAAACAGCAAAGAAGACAAGTGAAACTCAAGATATATATATATATCTAGACAGTCCTTCTTGCTAAGAAGCAGCCGCTTTGAGAGTCCTTGTTGCGAAGAAATGGCTGCATCGAGAATCCTGTTGCTAAGAAGCGGCCGCATCGAGAGTCCGTCTTGCTAAGGAGCGGCCGTGCCAAGAGTCCTGTTGCTAAGAAGCAACAGCATCAAGAGTCCTTGTTGCTAAGAAGTGGCCGCGTCGAAAGTTCCTGTTGCTATGCAGTGGCCACGTCAAGAGCCCTTGTTGCTAAGAAACGGTTGCATTGAGAGTCCTTCTTGCTAAGATGCAGCCGCATTGAGAGTCCTTGTTTGCTAAGAAGTGGCCACCACATTGAGAGTCCTGTTGCTAAGACACGGCCACGTTGAAAGTTCCTGTTGCTATGCAGTGGCCACGTTGAGAGCCTTTGTTGCATCAAGAGTCCTTCTTGTTAAGAAGCAGCCGCATCGAGAGTCCTTGTTTGCTAAGGAGTGGCTGTGTTGAGAGTCTTGTTTTAAAAAGCGACCACGTCGAGAGTCCTGTCGCTAAGAAGCAGCTGCGCCAATAGTCCTATTGCTAAGAAGCGGCCACCGCATTGAGAGTCCTGTTGCTAAGAAGCAGCCGCGTCGAGAGTTCCTGTTGCTAAGAAGTGGCCGTGAAGAGAGATTTTGCTGCTAAGAAATAGCATCGAGTGTCTGCTAAGAAGTGGTGTCGTGAATCCCATTGCTAAAAAGTGGCCGCATCGAGAGTCCCGTTGCTAAGAAGCGACCGCATCGAGAGTCCTTGTTGCTAAGAAACGGCCGTATCGAGAGTTCCTGTTGCTAAGAAATGGCCACGTTGAGAGTTCCTGTTGCTGAAAAGCGGCTGCATCGAGAGTTTCTGTTGCTAAAATGTGGCAATGTCAAGAGTTCCTGTTGCTGAGAAGTAGCCACATCAAGAATCTTGTTGCTAAGAAGTGGCCGCATCGAGAGTCTTGTGTTAAGAAGCAGCCATGTCAAGAGTTTTGTGTTAAGATGTGGCTGCATCGAGTCATGTTAAGAAGCGGTTGCGTTGAGATTCGTGTTAAGAATGGCTGCATCGAGAGTCCTGTTGCTAAAAAAAGCAGCTGCATCAAGAGTCCTGTTGCTAAGAAAACCGGCCACATCGAGAGTCCTGTTGCTAAGAAGATGCCATGTCGAGAGTCCT
This sequence comes from Octopus rubescens, assembly GCA_027564515.1. Classification (NCBI taxonomy): domain Eukaryota; kingdom Metazoa; phylum Mollusca; class Cephalopoda; order Octopoda; family Octopodidae; genus Octopus; species Octopus rubescens. The sequence goes on from JAOPUL010002510.1 coordinate 38,345,191, forward strand.
TCTTGCTAAGAAGCAGCCGCGTTGAAAGTTCCTGTTGTTAAAAAGCAGCCATGTCGAAATCTTGTTGCTAAAAAGTGGCCACATCGAGAGTCCTGTTGCTAAGAAGCAGCCGTGTTGAAAGTTCCTGTTGCTAAAAAGTGACCGCGTCGAGAGCCCTGTTGCTAAGAAATGGCCGCACCGAGAGTTTCGTGTTAAGAAGCGGCCGCGCCGAGACTTGTTTTAAAAAGCAGCCATGCCAAGAGTCCTGTTGCTCAGAAGTGGCTGCGTCAACAGTCCTGTTATTAAGGAGTGGCTACGTCGACAGTCCCGTTGCTAAGAAGGGGCCACATCAAGAGTCCTGTTGCTAAGAAGTGGCCACGTCGAGAGTTCCCGTTGCTAAAAAGTGGCTGTGTTGAGAACCCTGTTGCTAAGAAACAGCCACGTTGAGAGTTTTGTTGTTCAGAAGCGGCTGCGCCAAGAGTCATGTGTTAAGAAGTAGCCACATCAAAAGTCCTGTTTCTAAGAAGTGGCCGCATCGAGTCAAAGCCATTTCTGGCAATACAAGGCGCCAAAGGGATGTAAAATATGATTCTCAATTTAAGATAAGTCTGTGTTTTGTTCGTCTAAGCTTATCTTATATTGTCTCTGCTATATTGTTATGCCAGAAATGTGAAAATATGTCTTTAGATGTGAGCTCCCACTCTATCCTGCTGTATGAAAATTTTAATCCCACCCACCCTTCACCGCCACCGATACAAAGGGAGTTCGAGCACATGCACACAAGCCGCCGCTTTACGAAGGTGGTCCAGGTGCATGCGCACAGGCCACCAGGCTATGTATGTATATCTTTTATCTGTTCCCCACCTTCTGTGACGGTGCGTGCACACATGCCACTTGGTTATAATGCCCGTCTGTCCCCGGTCTATATGTCTCCTCCATCCCTGATCAATATGTCCGTCTGACTACCAATCGCCAATGTGGTGCCACGTAAAAACACTAACACCGAGAATCCAGTGCCGGTGACATGTTAAAAGCACCCAGCACACACTGTAAAGTGGTTGGCGTTAGGAAGGGCATCCAGACATAGAAACCAAGCCAAATCAGACTGGAACCTCCTGGTGCAGACCCCCGGCTTACCAGCTCCGGTCAAACCATCCAACCCATGCCAGCATGGAAAACAGACATTAAAGGAGGAGGAGGATGATAATGATGATGATGATGATTATATAAATATATATATATATATATTAGATATATATTTAGAAAGAGAGAGAGAGATGTGGAGAAAAAGAGAGGGAAGTGGGGGAAAAGAGAGATAATTATTGATATGAATACAATTGGTGATTTACATACTTCTCTCTTTCTATAACTTTTCCAATGCACCAGTAAATTCCTGGTGAACAAAATCTACATTTCAGTTTTGATTTATAGTTAAAAATACTATTTATGTCATAAACACTCTTGTTAAAAAGGATTCAACATCACAAATTATCATTTCCTTTACATCACAGAATCTGAGATTTCATACCTATGTAAGAAAATATTAGCATTATTTAGTGACACTGATTGTTCATATAAAAAAAAAATGCTGTATTGCAGATTTATCCATCCACTGCCAGTAACTTCACCAACATCATTGAAACTGATGGAATAAAAACAGAAAAAGTTAGTTCTAACCTGACAGACTATTGTAAAGTACTAATAATTGATTAACAAAAAGCGAAATTTAATTGATCAGTATATTCTGAATAAAAACACAAATTATTTTGAACCAATTGAAACCAAATATATATTTGTATTTGTTTCACTCTGTAGGCTCCTATGCTGACCTAGCCCAATGCTTCATTGTAACAATAACTCAGCTTGAAGTAGTTAAATAAATGAAGAAATGAATTACCTTTTCTTTAAGATTCCCTGCTGTACAAAAGGGGTTTCATCAACTACCACTGGAACAGAATAGTTAAACTGCAATCTGGAAGCCATGTATGTCTTATTATTACTTCTTTGAAATGATGATGAAGATGATTCTTCAGTTGGACTAGAACTTATGAAAACCTTGTCTTCATTTTCATCAGATGGTCCAGACAAATCATCTTCATAAAGATTCAACTCATTTAAATTATGGTGTTGACTGTTACTCTCAGGTTTCGTTGGCTTGCTTCTCTTTTGTTTGCAGAACTTCTTTTTGGAACTGCTTTTTGGCATAGGTTGACAGAGCACAGCTTTACTGTAGTATTTCTTTTCAGAAAGACTTAAATCATTCCACTTTTCTCTTAGTTTCTGTTGTATCTGATCCAACGTCAGAAAAGGATAAGCTGTTGTCAGTCGATTTTTATAATCATTACAAAATACAGTAAAACTTGCAACCTTTTTAATTTTACTCATAATGGCTTTTCTGAAATGAGATACGCATAGATAAACATACATACATTTATTAATGTGTTAGAGTGTGTGGATACATACACAGTACAGCAAATTTTGAATATAAAGGAGAAGTTAACTTATTTTATGAACTTTATAAGGACATTTTATCATTGGATCCAAGGAAGAGAGGGTAATGGTTATGGTCTGAATAGGCATTCACTGAGACTAGTGAAGTTAAAAAATTTATTTAAAGTATTGAAAGTTTGGACTTCACAGGGGCACATGGAAAAGGATTTCTACAAGATAGGTGAACTTGAAGTGAAGTATTGCATATAATATTTGGTGTACAGAGTAGGGGAAGAAACATTGTATGGATATCAGAAAAATGAAACCAGTTCTGAAGGGCATAAAGCATTATTGTACATTGAATCCAATTCAAAAAGTACATAATCTTTAAATTCTTGCTGCACTTATCATTGAATAGCTCCTTTTAGGAATAAATATTACCAACAATGGTTTGTGTTCAAAGATAAAATCATGAACTTTTTAAATTAAAAAAATGTAAGTGTTGATGCATTTACTTCTCCAAATTAAGGCCAGTTTCTTAATATATTTTGGAATTCTAAGCTACATTCATTAATTTTTATGCACTAGTTATGGACATTGTGCTTTTGATACAATACTTGACATCACCATTCCAAAACCTTTCAAGATGCAGCACAAGATAACTTAGATTGTGATATATCAAAACAGTGTGTATCATTAACTCTTTCATATCCAGATATTCCTACTCATTAAGTTGTTACAACACCTACTTTTCATTTCTCTATAACAATTTAGTGTGACAGAAGGAACAGACTAACAAGTTCAGGGACAGGTTTAATCATAGTAATTTTACAAAGCCAAAGAATACTTTCAGCTATGAAATGCTGACCATCTCAGCTTCATCTATGTCTACAATTTCTTTTGTCTTATTTGGCAGTCTCTAAGCATCAAGATAGTACCTACAAAATGAATCTTATCTTGGAAAATTATAAGGATGAAGAAAAATAATTTCTTCATCCATATTCTTTATTGATACATATCTAACATGTCTTCCAGATGTTTGAAATATTTGGTTGTTAAAAACTTTATAGTAATACAAATCTTTATAAAGGGAATCAGACATAATATGAAAGAGAGGAGATTGTTCAGTTATGAGTCTGTGATATACACAAAAGATGAATGTTAAGTAAGGGAGGGCCAAGTGATCTAAGTGCAAGGATCCAACAAAAGAGGAAGACATGAGTAGAAGGGTTAAGGCTGATCTCATGAGGCAGAACCTCATGAGGGAGATGACAAGTGACCACAAAGGCTGAGATAGTATGCTCCAGAAGATCCACCCAACCCATGAAAGCATAGAAAAATGAATGTAAAATTATGAATATGATGAATTTCCTGTAATCAACATAGGAATAGAATCAACCACTAAGTAAATTCATGAACAGTTTTAGTGACAAAGCTGTATGACCCATTGTTGAAATCATGACTTTGTACTTCATGAATTGACTAGAAATTCTTATGCATTTTCTTCTCTCTTCCACATTACTTACAGGCACTAGGTATTCTATCATACCTTTCTAGCATATCCTTTGTGTTGCTTCAAAGGCAGTATTTATTTTCATATATTCAAATATTAGTCTCCTTTGAATATTTTTAACTGATCAGTCTACCAACAAGCCTAATGTAACGAATCTCTGAAAATTATCTAAGAAAAGCTATAAAATTTGATTGTTTCTTCATTTTTTTTTAAACTTTAGATTAACTTTTTTCTTACAGAATTTCTGGTGGCTTTAGTTTTCAGTGTTTTTTAAAAAATGTTTGCTATTTTCATGGATGACTCTTCTTGTGGTTTCTAAAATGTTATAACACCAAGTTATAATGATGAGATTTCTCTTTGGTACGAGACCACAAATTTGTGTGAGATGGGTATAATCAATTGAATTATCGCTGTACATAATACCTGCCAGTTATTCTATTGTTTCCCAAATGGATGAGAAGCAAATAATGATCCTGGAGAAGAGATAAACTCTAAATATAGAAAGTTGAAATTAAAATATCTAAGACATTTAATCTGGCACAGTACTGTTTCTGACATTCCATCTTTCTTATGACTTAATGATACACAGCATCCCAGAAGCAGGAAAGTTAAAAAAATTATACAATAAGAAGTATTTATTAATTTTATTTAAATGAATATTAAACTTTATGCACTGGTGAATTAATATTTACATTGATTCCCTGACCACTGATGAAAGCATGTTCTCATGTTCTTCTAGAGTCATCATCATCACTTTGACATTCACTTTTCCATGCTTGCATGAGGTTAGACAGGGTTTGTTGGGGAAGATTTTTCAATGGCTGAATGCCCTTCCTGTCACCAACCCTACCTGTTTCCAAGCAAGGTAATATTTTCCCAATGGCCTGACATGTTTTCATAGGGTACTGGAAATGAATGACATTCATTTACAACAATCACACTATGTCAAAAACAAGGAGACACACACACATATATAACAGAGGATGTGTGTGTGCGGTTGCGCATCACGTCAAGACCCGTGCATCTGACTTTCACCAAACTTGACACAATTTGTGTAGTCTCATGTGAGAAAGATTCTTAGCTTATCGATTTTTCAAATTTTTATTTACTGCAGCCCCTGGATGAGAAAAACCTGCTCAAAAACAGCATATTAGTCAATAACTTCTACATTTTGCATCCGATTTTCTTCGAATTTGGAACAAACATGCGTTATGATCCCAACATTATTGTGCACCAATAACATTTTGTTTAATGCGCCGTCTGGACCAGAAAAAAGAAAACAAGTACAAAAAATCCGTGTTGTCATAGCATCTACAATTTTCAACCGATTTTCTTCAAATTTAGAACATTCGTGCGTCATGTCCCCATCATTATTGTTGAATCATAAACGTTTCGAGGTTTTGTCTATTGCGGGCCTTGCGTGAGAAAAACTAACTCACCATTCCTCTTCTGCTCTTTTGGATTTTCCATTCCACCTTCCCTGCAAACAGCAGTGGCGGAGTCGACGGCCTGCGACCCGGTCACTTCAAAGACCTCATCTCTCCACAATCCGCCGAGGCGGACACACACTTCCTCTGCTCCATCACCGCCCTGATAGAGGGTCTTCTTCACGGAGAACCCCCCACCATGCCCGAGACCTCCTCTTCTCAGCCAACTTGATAGCGTTGAAGAAAAAGGACGGAGGCATCCGTCCCATAGCGGCGGGTAACGTCTTTCGTAGTCTTGCGCCCAGGCTGGCCTGCAGGTCAGCCAGCGACGACTTGAGCAAGAAACTCAGCCCTGTCTAGCTGGGGGTGGGAGTCAAGAACGGGTGCGAAGCTGCGGCTCACGCCACCAGACTCTTTATGCAACGCTCACCTCCCTCGTCTCCTCGCCTCCTATTGAAGCTGGACATAAAAAAACGCGTTCAACCGCGTTAGACGGGACCACGTCCTCGAGACTTGCCTCAGACGTACCCACCTCGCAGTATCCGCTAGCATACCTTGCCTATGGCACACCCAGTTCCCTAATGGCTGCAGACAACAGGGTCGCCTCCTCCACAGGTGTCCAGCAGGGCGACCCGCTTGGTTCGCTCCTTTTTGCTTTCGCTGTTGATGACGTTGCTCGATCGGTTCGTTTTCCCTTTAACGTTTGGTACTTGGGGTGGGGTGGGGGCTGTGTCCATCGTCACAGACCTCCTGCAGATCATCCCGTCCCTCAAGCTTCTCGGGCTGGAGATCAACCCATCCAAGTGAGCTCGAGATCAACCCGTCAACGTGAGCTACGGCGAGGCCGAATTTCGAGGCGCCGTGCTCAGCATCCGATCCGTCTTGGCGGCGGCTTGGCTGACTCCCAGGGACGCAGTCCACATACTCGGTTCCCCAATCCTTCTCAAAGCCATACTGGAGTGCCTGGTGGTCAAGCTCGAGGGCCTTCCCGGAATGACGGAGAAACTGCGACTCATTGACGCGCACCCGGTGCTCTTCCTCTTGAGGAATTGCTTTGCCCTGCCCAGATTCCTTTTCTCGCTGTGTAGTGCTTCTTGTCACCCGTACACAGACCACCTCAGTGACTTCGACCGCGAAGTCCAGCGCAGTGCCGAACTGATCTGCAATGTCAGTTTCAGCAGCGTGAGCTGGCAGCAGGCCAAACTGTCCATCAGATTTGGCTGCCTTGGTCTGCGATCGGCGGTGGACCTGGCCCAGCCGGCCTACCTGGTCTTCAGTCTCCTCCAGCCACAACCTCCTTGGCGACATACTCCACGGGTCAGACGTAACGGATGCTGATCAGGGCCAGCCCTCGCCGCCTGGACTGCTAGGGGCTAGCGACACCCCAGATCACTAATGTCAACGTAACTGGGACGACATCCTAGGCAAGGCCACCCTGGAGCGGCAAGCGGCATCACTTGACAAGCACCGCTTCGTCTGTCTCCGTTCCGCCTCGCAGACCAATAGCGGTGCTTGGCTCAATGCGGCGGCCTCCCTTTTAGATGATGAGTGCACCCGCACCGGGGTGACCCAGCGCCTTGGCCTCCGTGTATGCGAGCTGCACCAATGTCGCAGCAGAGCGGAAGTGAACGTATTCGGCCTGCATCCTTTGTCCTGCAGCCTCAGCGCGGGCCGATTCGCCCGATATGCGGCCTTGAATGACATAGTCAGAAGTGGCCTGGATGCGGCCGGCTTCCCGTCCCAACTTGAGCCTGCAGGTCTCGACCGCGGGGACGGTAAGCGCCCAGATGGGATAACTCTCTTCTCATTCGTGGGAGGCAGATCCCTAATCTGGGACGCGGCGAATTGCGACACATTCTCCAGCACCAACCTTGCCGCTTCTGCCACAAACCTCGATGTCGCAGCCCGCAACGGGGCGGAGGAGAGGAAGGTCCGTAAGTACAGGAACCTAGCCGGCCGCTACCAGTTCGTGCCGATAACCGTCGAGACGTCTGGCGTCCTGGGTCCTCGAACCACAGCCTTCCTCCGCCAAATAAAGTCTGCTGCGGCCCGCCGGAGAAATGAGCCCCGCGAGATGGAGTGACTATTGCAGCGTGTGTCGCAGTCATTTCCGTAGGGCGCGGATGATTACTCCCCTCCTCCATCCCGGGACTCGTGCCACCTCAACTGTCTGCCATCCCTCTTCTCTATATATATTTATTTTATCTGTACATATTGTTTATTGAAATAAATGATTTCTTTTATTGTACAAAATAAATGTATTTAAGGCACACATTTTAATTACCTCTGCATTTGAATCATGTGAAGTAATTACTATTCCAACCGTTATGGTTTTAATGAGAGGCATTACAATGAGAGGCATGCATTGTGACGCTTACAATTGCTACAGTTTATGACGTTTTGTTTTGTGGCTTTTATCAATGTGTTTGCATAATCTTTATAACAGCCTCAAAGATTTGAAAAGTTTAGTTTATTGGAGTGAAGGGTTTTTGATATTTAAGAAGATATTTTGGTTTACGACAGGAAGAGAAATCATTGTTGTTTATTATTGTTTGAGAAAGTCATGCAGTTACAAGGATTGGTAAGTCATAATTCTCTTATTTTTTTAAGACAACCACGCTATTGTGTTGCAGAGGCATCTGTCAGCAAATCCATAAAAAAAACGACATGTTTTGTAATTAATAAAAAGAAAATGTATTTGTGACGGTGCAGGGAGATGTTGAACTCATCTTGTGATGCGTTTATGAATCACAAATGTAATTTAATATATGAAATAGCAACCTCTTCACGAGAAAGCGTAAATATGTAAATTACTCTTGCCTTCTTCGATATTTCCATAGGTTGGTTGACTTTTTTCTATCTATATTGAGTCTCACTCATTTCTATGTCGTATTACGACTTTATTTGTATTGTAG
>JAOPUL010002510.1:38353554-38364063 GCA_027564515.1 Octopus rubescens
ACAGCATATTAGTCAATAACTTCTACATTTTGCATCCGATTTTCTTCAAATTTGGAACAAACATGTGTTATGATCCCAATATTATTGTTCACGCATAACATTTTGTTTAGTGCACCCTCTAGCGAGAAAAAAAAACGAGTCAAAACAATTTGTGTGGTCAAACTTCTACAATAATTTTCAACAGATTTTCTTCAAAATTGGAACATTCATGCGTCATGTTCCCATCATTATTGTGAAATAAAAGTTTCAAGATTTTGTCTATTGTGGCCTCTGGGTGAAAAAAACTAACTCATCCTTCCTCTTCTGCTGTTTTGGATTTTTCATTCCAATCATGAGCAACGCTGGGATTCGCTACTATATATATATATATATATATATATACACACACACACACACACACACAATGGGCTTCTTTCAGTTTTTGTCTACCAAATCCATTCCCAAAGCTTTGGTTGGCCCAGGTCTATATTAGGAAACATTTGCCCAAGATGCCTAAGTAGATCAAGTAAAATTCTATTACATTCTTATAATACAAGTATCACATCTTTATGCTTGGACTGAAAGTAATTATTCTAATTCTTGCTATTTTTTTCAATTATTATGAATCCTTTAAGCAGGGAGTGTGGTCAAAAGATAGTTTTTTTATCCACCTCCACTCTTTAGAGACCCAAGACACTTGGATAATTTCCTTCCTCAGCTACTATTTTGCCAAATGTTCAGAAATACTTATCTTTAGTTTTTCCAGATTTTGTTTTAGCAATCTTTTATGTATTCTCCATTCTTATTGCATAAGATACGTATATAGTTTATATGGCAACCTTGAATGATCCATTTAAGACCATACCAGTATAGCCACTGGTTTTAACTTCAATAAGGAAGGATCAGCTAGCCAAAGTTAATTTGTTAAATGTAATCATATTACAGAGGGTTAGTCCATGGTAGTACAAGGATCCAGTCAAGACATTTTCTTAGAAAGACTACCAGAATATCCATATCACTATGGAGTAATGTCCTAGATTCGATACCATACAACAAAACAGGAAATACAGATGTTTGATGAGAATTTTGATGTGTAATGAGATAGGTTGTTTTTAAACACACCAATTACAGAACCCCAAAGACTGAGAATGCTAACTCAGTTCTATTTTTGATATTAAATGATGCAGTACTACTGTTTTCAACCAATTTTCTTAATATCTATGTTTATATTTCATGCTTATTTTGTTTATCATTAATCTTGCATTGCTGCCAAATTTTGTATACTGTCTCTGATACCTTTAACTGTTTAGTATTAGATTCATCATGATTGACACTTGAATAACCATATTGAACTATAAAAATATAATTGGCTTCTTACTAGTACATGTGTCAATTGTTTCCTGGTCATGGAAATCACATTAACACGGAGAGAGAGGGGAAAGAGATTTAAAGTTATATAAACAATGATCCCCCCTTCACTTTTGATATTATCGGTATAGACAGTATGCTAATAGCTATTAGTGTCAGTAGCTTTCTTTCTTGGAGATGAAGCTTACTGTTAAAGAAGCAAGGATTCTGGCTAAATTACCATTGAGAAAGAACAATAAAAAAAATTTGCTAATAGCATTAGCATATCATAGAGTGCATTGCTGGGGTTTTATTTTGGACCCTGCATTTAACATTACAACTTTAATGGCTGAGGAAAACATGTGAAGATAGAATGGTGGAGAAAATTTCATCTGAATGTGAGTTGATTGAACTGAGGGAGAAATTGAAAGCAAAGCAGTAGTCACTTTAAAAGTCTTGGCAGCAAACTAGTGCTACAAACAGCTATTTGGATTAACACATTCGTAGTTACAAAGGGGAGAGTTTATTTTGCATGTACAGTGAATAAATGTGTACTATGAGTTCCAGATCTGTTTGTTTCCAACCAAGTTGAATTAGGATTATTTTTTTTATCTATTTATATTGAATCTTTATAAAGTAAAGATTTATCAATATGCAAAGTATGTACCAGTATAAGTTCATTTATAAGCTGATGCATTTTCTTCCATCAAAAGTATGCTAGATTGCATTTGTATGCCTTTCACCTGATCAACAAATCTTTTGGATCAACAAATACCTTTTGGACACTAATCCTCCTGATATATTGTAAGATCCCTCTTTTTGCCACTTTTTCTAATACTATAAAAGAAACTGCTCATCTGAACTTTACACCTTTGTTCTGCATCTTCACAAAATTATTTGTTACAGCCACTTCATTTATTCACATCTGCCCTGCGTACCCCCTATATTTCGTGTGTTCCTTCTTACAAACCTCTTGAAACTTTATGCCCACTGCATCAACGTTATTTCCAATCTGAGAGAACACTTCATGGAATGTAGGCAATTTATAAAGGTAAATAAAGTGGGGCAGGTTGGCTGTGTTTTTAAGAAACTCCATTTGCAACCATATGGTTTCGAGTTCAGTCCCACAGCGCAGCATCTTGGGTAAGTGTCTTCTACAATAGCCCTGGGGCGATCAAAGCATTGTGGGTAAACTTGGTAGACGGAAACCGTGTGGAAGCCCATCATATATATATACATATATATAGTTGTGTGGTTGATTTGGTTACGTCCCCGTAGCTTAGAGTTCCGGCAAAACAGACCGCAGATAATAAGTACTGGGATTGCTTTGTTCAACTAAGCCCTTCAAGACGATTCCCCAGCATGACCGCAGTCCAATAAATGAAACAAGTAATAAGATAAAAAGGAATAAAAAGAAAATGCTAAATCAACAATAAAAATAAACCATGGCAAAGTATCTGGTGGTTGCTGAGAAGTAATTATTTTTCAGTGTTCGTATATTTAAGCCTTATCTAGAATAACAAACTGCTTTACCCACACGTTTTGCTATGTTATATAAAATCTGCGACAGTTTTCAAAATACATGGTAAGTAATTTTGCAACAAAAACAATTTCCCCAAGGAAATTTGATGTTTAACTTCAATATATAGTTTGTTGTGTCCTAACTGTCAGTGTTTAAAAGAGGATGAAAATTTCAAAGAAGTCTTCTACGGTTTTCCTTGGAAAGGCCTGAAGCCAAAAGTATTAGTGGAATATAGAGGGAAAGAGTTGTGAAGTTTATGCCATTCCCAGGACACAAGCAAAGTAAACTAGCTATATTTGAGAATCTAAACCAGGTCATGGACTTGGTTTGGCAGCTATAAAATTCCTTCAGTACTAAAAGTATCCGCCGCCACATAGTGAAACAATACTCGATGTCATGAAGTTAGATATAGACAAGAGGGACTAGACAATATAATTGATATCGATATATAAGGATAAGATCCAGGGATTCAAGTGTAGGAAGATTTTAAGCTTCAAGTAGTCCGTGGCAGGAATAGAAATCAAAAAGCGGGAAGTGTACGGTCAGGAACAATAACAATTTATTGGCATCGAAGGTTACACGTTTTCCCATATCGAAATTACGAGGAAATTCGATAAGCTGAAAGTTTCTGTATAGCACGGTTAGGAACTAGAGTTGCTACAAATGCAAATAAAAATGTTCAACTCACATCTGCGGTGAGTTAACTTGGAAATTCCAAGCGACAATGTAACCTTCATGTAATTAAGGTATTCTCGGCCTGGTGATTAGCTAAGCTGAGTACCCCTTGTTGAGTAATTATTACATCAGAGGATCTGTTAGCTAAGAAACATATGTATCCTGGATTTTACCCGTTCCACTACCCCAATTTGGATATATATTTATATATATTATTTTACATTTATAAGAATAGTGGTGATAGTCACTTCGAAGTCACTGTCACCACCAATCTTGTAAATGTGTAATAAATATGTACTCTGCAAAAAATATTGAGTAATCTTTCAGTTTAACGTTAAATTGATTTTATCATAACTCGATGTAAAAACAAACATTAATACACACACACCAGGGGCTTGTATCAATCAAGTTTACTTCGAATCACTAACATGAACAGAATGCCGTTAGGAAACAAAACAAAATACAGCATCTAAAACACAAGCGTTGCGAACAAGGAAATAATTCCAATAGAAAGTAAAATAAATAACTATAGGGAAAGTATCTAATCCATAATCGTTTGTACGACAAAATATATTATGGATTAAATATCTCATTCACTCTCAGACTTATCTTGTTCTTTTTGAACTTGTCACCCACAGGAATGAATAGATATGTGTGTGAAGACATGTCCAATCAGCGTTTATTTGCAGCCATATGTTCTGTTGAAAAACGCCGGATGGAACATTTAGCCCTTTTACTACCATATTTCTGTTGAAATACAGTCTTTGTTTCAATTAATTTTGAAAATTATGAAGAGTTTAGTAAAATAACTTTGTTATTATTAAGCTGATGTTTGGAAAATATAAATTGACATGAAATTTTGATAGAAAGTTTAAATTTAGATCACTTGAAAATACGAAATTTGTATCGTAGGCAGGTTGGTATCAAAAAGGTTAATGGATCTAGTTTCTATAATGATCAATTTTATTTTTCATTTCTCTGGGGACCATGTCAATTTAATCAACTATATATTCATTTATGTATTTTAAAATTTCGTTTAGGCATAGCGATACTAACCTGATGTTAGGACTCAATTTACATATGCTTCAGAGTAAAGCGTTATAAAGTATAATATAAAATTAATGGAATGGCAAGGGAACACGAATTACATAATAAACTTTGTTTGTGTAATTATTTGACTGTACCTCTGCTTTAGTGACGAGAGCCAAAGCTTACGGAAGAGACATGAGGAATGTCACTACAGCTTCAAGACATTTTACGTTAAGTAACCTGAAATGTCTTGAAACTACAACGAAACGTCGCTTAATAGACTCTGGGAAATGCATGGACGTCAAAACACCATTTAGCTCCTTTCTTAAACACAAGGTCTTCTACTTAGTCCAGAACAATTCAACATTCTTATTTATCTACGGATGAGTATAGTATGCCCCACTACACATGGGAAAAAGCACAAGTGTCACATCATCCCACAAAGCTGAAGCTTCATTCTTAAGAGAAAATGAACATACTTCACTAAAAGTGATTCAGAATACTTGACGAGACCACAAAGCACTAATTGTATCAATTTAGCTCAGCACCTGACAGTTTTGTGTTCAAATTCCACCGGTGAACAACTTTGCCATTTGAGGAATAGCCTGACACGTTATTTGGCTGATTAGATAATTAATGAATTTATTATCAGTAATAAACTAGATTCGCTTCAACTGACTTTCATCCGCCCTACTGCATTAAGAATTGGTAATCTAGCAACTAACTAGATGGGTTTATCAAGATAAATGTTACAAGCAGTTATGAAATATCAAATCTAAACGTTCAAGAATTAACATGAGTATATTTAAACTTTATAACAGGGTTCCAATTGATTTCACAGAGAATCAAAGGAGAAGCAAATACAAATGTAAAAGTTTGAACAATTACATTTGTTTAATTCAAACAATGCAACAAAATTAACAAAAATATATAAATGGTTTGAGCCTAATTTTCTCAGAAAAAAAAAAATCTAAAATCTGTATCATATCAATAATTTGAAAACACAGAAACGTGTATAATCATATACATTGTGTATACACGCACACGTGTTTATATACACACACTTAACATATATACACCGACACGCTCACACGTGTGTGTGTGTGTATATATATATAAACATATACACACACATAATACTTACATATATACATACAAACATATATACACACACATAATACTTACATATATACATACAAACATATACACCGACACGTGTGTATATATATATATACATACATACATATATATACACACACGTGTATATATGGATGCATATACACATACATGTGTATATACATTCATGAGGGTTTATTCCCCTCTTTTACCTGTGGTGTTCATTGAAGTGATAAATGGTGGCATCAAAGAGAATCGTTCTTAAAGTAATGATGCCAGCTGGGAGATATAAATTCGATTTGAAGCAATTTTTTTATTTGTTTCTATATTTTCCCTCGTTTCATTGTATTTTATATTTAGTTACAACGGAAAATCAATGTATTTAAGAAAATTATAATAGTTTCCAAATAAATTCAATAATTGAATGATAGCTCCCCACTATCTTGCCATATATTATACAAGACCATTTCTTTGAAACCTAAGTTATCTTGAAGACATGTAACTAAAAGAAAAAAAAGGCGTTCCTATAGAATAGAGTCGGAAATTTAGTGCTCCAAAAACCGTAGTTTCTTTTGATTTGTATGTTTTAAATAGAGTAAATTACGATTCTGAAAAACAAAAATTAAATGCAAGAAACATTTTTTTGTGACTTATGATACACATATTTTTTAAGAATAAAAATCTCCCCACCCCCCAAAAAAGCAAGGCCCTTTTTTGAGCTGTAGAATCGTAATCTACGATATTTCAAAGATACACGTCCGAAGAAATTATGGTTGTGTTTGCACTAAATAATTTCTGACTCTCATTAAATTCATATATTTCGTTTATATTAAGAATTTAATTAACTTAAATCATTTGTTCGTAATATTGAAATAATTTTGGAATTCTTGAAATCATTTCTTGAATACTTGGCGTACAATAAAACGATTCGTTTTGGGTTAAGTATTCTTTAGAATGTATAAAATATAGCTAATGAATATAACAATTCAAAAGTATGAAGGAATCAAACAAATTATAAAGAAAAGCAAGACTGTGTGTGTGTACGTAAGTTATAGCTTCAAAATAAGCTTCTCTCAACAATTTTCAATCGAATATTCAAAATAAAAAAAAAACCATTGAACCTAAAACCATCGATGTTTTATATATTACAAACCTCACAGCAGTATCGCAAGAATCACGAGTTTTGTAATCTTATCCAAGTCCCTCAGGTGAGAAATGGAGAGAGAGAGAAAGAGAAAAAAACGGTATCACCGACAACACTTTCAATTCCAATCAATTCTCGTATTTTGGTACATTATCATTATTATTAGTTTCTTTTTTTAATAAGGCGATTTAAGAATTTCAGTGCTTGAAGCGCAAGTTTTAGTTCCTTACTTCCAAGCGAAATGAAGTTTTTAAATATCTATACATGTAAGAGGATATAAAAATATAAAAACTATGACATGTCATCAGCAATATTGTGTCTAATATCTATTTCACTGTTTTAATAACTTCCCTTTCTATAATAATACTGCGTCTCTTATGAAATGTTCTAGACAAGAAACAAAACAATAAAAACCATCAACATTTTGAAGTCAGTCACTCGTCTTTGTAGAAGTCTAAACAACAAATTAATTCCAGTTTACGTCTGCACTAGATTTGTTCCGTTTCTTTTTAAAGGCAATAAGGAATAGTTTGCGGAAGATTTTGTTGCCACTTCTAATGGGTCAAATGGATGTGAATAAATTCCTTCTGTCCTATTACCCATTTCTGATAAACTACACAAAACAAAAATGCTTATTACACGCCAAAATATGAGTAGTTTTAATAGCTTCTTCGCTAGTCGCAAATACCATCCTGGGACCTACACTGAATATAACAAGTTCTACGTCTGCTGTGGTCACCACAACTTACACACACATATATATTTACATATATAATAGAGAAAAATGGACAATAAGGGATACATAACATGCCCAGTAATTACACACACTGAATCGCAATAAAATAATTCGTGTCGGAGACAATTGTATGATATGAAAACGAAGACATGTAATATCCGGAACATTAGATATGTCATGTGAGTGAAACTCAGACATTTGGCATGACCGAGGCCACAATAACAGCCAAATATCAAGTTTCCCGCTCTTCTTAGATAACTCGCATCAAAATATAGTCCACAGAAATTGGAGGGAATATTTTATTGAGTTTTGTTGAGTAAAAAAGAGTTAAAAGATTGAACGGTAAGTGAAATAAACTCGGATGGATAGTAAGCTTTGTTCTCATTTACATCTTGTAAAATGTAAATTTTACATTTTGTTAAATTTAATAACATATTGCACTAATTTACTTTTAATTTAAGTTTTGATGATTGATCTTCCCCCCTTCGTCTCTGTTATTGCTATTGCTTGTTGAAATGTGTAATTTAGTTTATGAATCTTATTTCCATCGATATGTGACTAATCACCTGCCAAAGTTTGGACTAAGTACGGCTTCTCTCACGGAGACCTGGTAACTCAGGAGTTAAGCGGAACCGTAGTCAGGTGGTACACATTAAAGACTAGCATATTCTAATAATGGTTTTTCGATGCAAAAGGAATTTTTCTATTGCGTTTCAATGTTGATAATTGAACTTCTGACAACTTTTTTGATTATCAATATCTTTTATTGAGAATATACCAGATAAAGTGTTGGTCCCTTGTTTCCTATTCTAGGGCGAATGTGAAGGCTAGATTTCGCTGCTTAGTTTTGAAGCATTTTGCGTTCGAAATCTTTTGGAAAGAGGCCCCTAAGCAAAGAAGAATTGAGCTAAAAAATATCGCTGGTTTAGATTAATGTACGCTTCAGGATTTAATAAGATAGTTTGTTGCACAATGGCTGAGCCTTGACGAATTATTGTTGCCAGCGCACACATAGTGTGAAATTGTAGTGGGGATCTCAGGAGCTGTAAAAAAAATCTCTGCTACAGGTGTTATGCTGGTTGTTTCCAGCGCTTGACCCTGGAAATGCTCGCGAAAAAAACAACAGCCAAAATAAATAAATAGGAACAGTGCCGGATTTAGGACAAATAAGGCCCTGTACTAGTTAAATTATGATGCCCCTTACTTGGACAGTCAGACAAAAATTCATCGTAAAAATGTTGGTGAAAGGAAGATGCCCCACACCCATTCCTGGTAAACGGGGCCCTGTGCTTAAGCACAATGGTAAATCCGGCACTGAATAGGAGGTGGTAAAGGATTGGATTTTTACTTGGTAGAGCGACCACTGAAGGCATGTGGCTTATCAATAACAAAATATATGACCATTTCTTTTATTTTTCAAGTCTAGTATATCTTGGGCAACATTATCTATGTCTTTCTTTTAAAGACAGCGCAGTGTTATTTGAGAGAGATTCAGCCACTATTTCTAGCAGGTTGAGCGATGACATAAAGGCTCGAATAAGTGAGATTTACCTACACCAAGCCAGTGTTTTTCTATCTTGACCATGTATCAACCCTTCTGTCTGGAGACTAGTACACTTTCGTAATCTTAGTAAATCGGCCCGTTATTCCTTTAAGCCATCTTTCGAACATTGTACATCTAAGATGAATGGATAAAATGAAATAATTTGCACTGAATGAAAGTGAAAAGGAAACAAATAATCGTTAATTCGTAAACTGAAATATAATAAATTATACAGAGCAATAATGCATTTAGTGAATGTTCTGTTCTGACGTGTTTGACGCCAGGTAAATTTCTGTTAAATACGTTTTCAATAAATTGAAATGCCATGTCTTTTCTATTGTATTTGTATGTTGTGTGGATCGTTGAGATCAACTGTGTGTGTGAGAAACGAGTGTTTGGTTTTCACCTCACAAAAAATCCCATGTTAAACGAATAGAACATATGGAGAAAAAAAGTTTCATTCCCATACCCCTAAGTTGCCCCTCTAACTTACCCAAATAACACTTCCAAACAGTTTTTAAACACAATAATGATATTCTTTCATTGTTCGAATAATATTTGGAGTAGAATGTAATAACATGATGAGTAAATAATTCTTTCTCCAATAGACACAAGGCCTGAACATTTGGAGGAGGGGACTAGTCGATTACATCGACCCCAGTGTTCAACAAGTACTTATTTTATCAACCCGGAAAGGATGAAAAGCAAAGTCGACCTCGGCGGAATTTGAACTCAGAACGTAAAGATGAGGCTCCCACCCAGAGACAAAGGGTAAGACCATCTGGTCTCTTTCTATCACTTCTGGATAATCCCGTCGGCTCCTGAGCAAAACAACTAGCATTTAGGTGACAAAACAAACCATGAAGGCCTGTGGAGTCAAGGGGCCTACCACAGCAACATCTCAGTCTACCACAGACGTCGGCTCCCACTCTGATGGCAGTGGAGATGCGGAGCTCATCTAGACTGAGCAGACCACCAATGTTGGCCACAGGCAGGGCACCAATCCACTCCCCTGAGGTGTTTTTTTAACATTTTAATGTTTCTAAATATGTTCGATAAGACAGATAAATCGACTGAAGTTGAGTTTTAGTTTTTCCATTTATTTCTTTAAAAAATTTTTTTTAAAGACGGAACTCGAAACAATGTAAGTTGAGGTATGCCTATATATATATATGTTATATTTCAGAATGGTCTTCTTTTTCGCCAAATGAACACACGCACTATATATTCTTTCTTCACTCGTTTATTACAGTTCTTATTTATTTTTTGTCTAACTCATGTCCCGGAAATCTTTTGTCACACATCTGTGACCTCTTCGGCGATACTTTTCGTTTTGTTTAACTTACTCCATTCCGCTCTTGAAAGATTCCGCTCACGTCATTCAAGAGCAGAATGGAGTAAGTTAAACAAGACGAAAA
>JAOPUL010002510.1:38649118-38659768 GCA_027564515.1 Octopus rubescens
TATATCTATATATCTATATCTATATATATATCTATATATATATCTATATCTATATATATATATCTATATCTATATATATATATCTATATCTATATATATATATATATACACACGACAATATTTCACACAGTTTCCATCCGCCAATTTCACAAAGTACTAGTTGGTCAGGGGCTATGGTAGAAGACACTTGCCCAAGGTAGCATGCAGTAAGACTGAACCTGAAATCACCTGGCTGCAAAACGAGCTTCTTAACCCCACAGCCATGCTTGCACCTGGCAAAAAGCTGAAAAATAAATAAATAGAAAAAAAAGTGAACTTACACTCGACACAACGGCAACCTTTTTGTAAAGCTCTGATATAGGCTTCTACACTGCTAGGGCCATGGAGCTGATCTTCCATCAAATAGCTGGAAAAATAGAAACAAATATGTATATATTGAACAATGGGTCAAGGGATTAATGAACAAACAAATCAATAATATTTATAGAGAGCTACAACCACTGCTAATTGTCAACCCCCCCCCCAAAAAAAAACCCGGAAGTGGAGTTATTATTTAACCCCAGCCCTGATCAAGAATACCAATGACTACATACATTCCAGCTGTGACCATACAGTCTTTTTGTATATCTAGGACTATATTTTCCAATGTAACCTTTAAAAAAAAAAAAAATGGTGTGTAATTTGAAGAAGATTTGGTTGATATTTCTAGCAGGTCGAATGGCTATGTAGTGGTGTTCTCATTGGTTGAACAAAGTATAGTGAGAAGTGGTAAAAGAAATAACTTATAATCTGATTTTCTTTTATCTCTTCTTTTACCATATTTTTCTGGCATACAAGTCAAAATTTTCAGACCAGAATTTACAACTGAAAAAGGTAAGTCAATATATACACCAAGATGACTTTGGAGGATCAAAAGTTCCATCTGAAATGCGGCAGGATTTTGAAAGCTAGTAACAATGTTTGAATGTTTACACTATATACTATGTTAACTTATATGCCAGAAAATATGGTACTTTTTTTCAGTCATTGTACTACAGATCTGCTGGGGCATCACTTTGAAGATTTGTATAAAAGTTCAACTGAACTTTTATACAAAACATACTGGTCAGTGTAAAAACCTATACTCTTTCTAGTCATTCTAAGATCTGCAGTCACAGTCAAACTATCCTGTACTGATAAAGGCTAATAAGACTGAAACATGCCTGGAGTTATCACCATATTGTCAAAGATCAGATTCATTCCCCTCTGTACTCTAATTATTTAATAAATTAATTTAAATTCCAAGGTTGTTACCTTTGCTTTTCATTACTGGAGTTAATTAGTCAACTAGATGACTTCTTTTTTTTTTCATCAGTGAGGGTGTAGATTTAATTAATTTAAATTTCATAGTTTACTACACCAAGTATGTTAGTGACCCCTGCCTTTTTTTTTGCTTAATCAGAAGGAAGGGCAGTGTCTATGATATTTCTCATGGCCTGACTGGGTAGTTATTCTCAAACCTGGCCCAAATGCTAGCCTCCCTCTCTCCAAGGACCAGTTGATGGTGTTAAGTCAAGTTTACTATCCAAGTAGGCCACACCAAGATTTGAACCCTGAATGCAAAGAACTGGAACTAATGCTGCAATGTCTCCCATCTGATATTCTAATGATTCTACCAGTTCACTGCCCTTGACTGGTACTTTATTTATTAACCCTGGGAGGATGAAAGACAGAGTTGACTGAGTTCAGGAAATGAACTCAAAATGAAGAGCTGGAATAAACATTGCAAAGGGAGAGAGGAGGAAGGGAAGAAAGAAGACGAGAAGGAAGAAAAGGAGGGGAAGAGAGAGAGGGAAAAGAAGGAGGGGAAGATAGAGGAAGAGAAGAAGAGGAGGCGAGAAGGAGTAGAAGAAGAAAGAGGGAATAGAAGAAAAAGAAGAAGGAGTTAATTATTTAGTGTTGGTTTCAAATTCTCTCATGGATTCAGCTTTGTGAGAGAATAAGACCAGCCAGCCAGCCTGAGTTACGCCACTACATAAAGACAGTTTGAAAATGATTATAGGACTCTCCACACACCTCTTTGCTATAATGAGATGGTTAAGCCTGAAGATGAGGAAATAGAAATCATAGTTTAATTGTGTAAATATTTAATGAAGTATTTGAATAGGTTGAACTGTACAATTTCATATCAACAACAGAATGGACATTATTACCCTGTAATTACACAGAAATCACCTTCTCCATACTTGTTCTAATAAAAGAAAACTGCTGTGTCACAACTGTCTGATAGTGTAAAATGACAAAGCAAGTTTTAAACTCTGCAATTTCCTCAGCAATGATACGCAATATAATTAAAAATATATCAAACAAAGTAATGTTGTTGCTGTTATTATTTTTACTGTTTAGCACTGGGTCAGCTCTGATTGAGCAGTTCTATTATCAAAGACATTTCCTTTTTCACATATAGTGTCTCTATGATAGAAAGACACTGGCTCGGGAACAAAATTTGCTTAGTGGGCGCAAACCCAGGTCCAAAACCTTTTACAAATAAGGTCTTATTGTTTGTTTTTTTAAATTTATTTTCATTCTTTAAGAAGAAACTTAATTCCAACCTACTTTTTGCAGATCACTTTTTACGCAGTTTTTTAAAGCTGAGAAAAGTAAGTAGGAGTGCAACTTTTGATTTTGCTACCCACAAACATTTTAGGAGGTGAGCTTGAACCCCCTGCACCCTGTGTTCCTGGGCCCATGTAGAAAGAGTATTGTATTGTGTATGTGTGGAGAAAGTCCCATAACCAGTTGAACACTGTCTTTATGTAGGTGAGGAGCAAGCCAGCTTGCCATGTGTCATCTCTCAAAGTAATATCTGTGAGAGGATTAGAGATCAACTTGTGGCTCTCCATCATCTTCAACACTTTAAATAACGATGTATAAACAAACCAGGTTCGTTGTACAACATATCACTTCATGTCTCAGCATTAACTCACATGCATTCAATGCTAGACATTGGAGGGAATCTTCAGATCCTTTGACTTGCAATGGGATTAGGCAAATCTATACAGTGTCTTCTACTAGAGTCCTGGGCCAACCAAAGCCTTGTAAGTGGATTTGGTAGACGGAAATTGAAAGAAGCCCATCATAAATATGTGTGTGTGTGTGTGTGTGTGTGTGTGCATGCGTGCACATGCATGTGTGTGTGCATGTGTTAGTGTCTCCTTGTCTTGACATCATGTGATTGTTGTAAACAAGTTTCACAGTCATACAAGTATTGTCCTTTATTTCCAATCTTCCATATAAACACATCTGGCCATGGAGAACTATCACCTTACTTAGAAACAGGCGAGGGTTGGCAACAAGAATGGCATTTAGCTGAAGAAAATCTGCCTCAACAAATTCCCTCTGAGCCCAGTGAGTAAGGAAAAGTAGACATTAAAAAATGATGATGATGATGATGATGATGAATACAACCACATAAATCTTACAACAGTCTGTGATGACTTGCAAGGATCATGAGCACTGTCCCTCAATTTGTAAGGCTCACAGACTCTTTCTAACTCTTCTCACCCCCTATAAGCACAAAAATACTGTTAGGATGTAGTTTTTCAAAACTTACGTATTGTGGGAGGAGTTTACGAAATAATTAATTATGGGTTGCTTCATATCCTGATACACCTGTAAACAAGCAGAGTTAAATATGGACTGTTCCGGAGAGGCAAGAAACAACTGGAAGCCTGTATAAATAAAGATAAAAATAAATAAAATAAAGAAAGTTATTTGAAAATTGTAGTTGTTGTCATCATTGTTTAAGCTGAAATACACTGCCTTTAATTTTTATTAATTTTGAAAAATAATGAAAAATTTAGTAAAATAACTCATTATTGAGCTCGTGTTTGAAACATAAATTAACATGAAATTTTAATGGAAGGTTTTAATTTAGATTATTTTAAAACAGGAAGTTTCAATCATAAAATCAGAGCCAGTCTGAAGAAGGTTGAAATCAAGAGTGTTAACACAAGATCAGCTCTACTAGAGCAGATCTTTCTATGATCAACGATATTCCAGTCTTAAATGTCAGAAATATTCTCTCCTCACAAAGAAAGCTCCTGCCTGAAATGTTACAAGATAAGTCTCTACTCTAAACATCAAATCTCACATTTCCTATAACATAATAATTACCTTATTGTATACAGAGCTCAGCTGCATGACAACAAATTCACCTAAGGCTATAGTAGAAGACACTTGCTCAAGGTGCTGCACAATGAGACAGAACCCAAAACTACATAGTTGAGAAGTGAACTTCTTCACCTCACAGCCATGCATGCACCTATAACAGACAAGACAAACACACAATCTATACTTACATACAATTCATGCATATACATACACACACAAACATCTATGAAATAAATAAAAATTATGAATACATATGTACAAGTAAATACATGTTTCAGTCATCAGACTGCGGCCATGCTGGGGCACCGCCTTCAATTTTTAGCCGAATGAATCGACCCTAGTACTTATTTTTTCAATCCTGGTACTTATTCTATCGATCTCTTTTGCCGAACCGCTAAGTTACGGGGACATAAACTAACCAACAACGGTTGTCAAGCTGTGGTGGGGGACAAACACAGACACACACACACACACACATATATATATATATATATGCGATGGGCTTCTTTCTGTTTCTGTCTACCAAATCCACTTACAAGGCTTTGGTCGGCTATAGTAGAAGACACTGGCCCAAGATGTCATGCACTGGGACTGAACCCGGAACCATGTGGTTGGGAAGCAAGCTTCTTACCACACAGCCATGCTTGTATACATACATTATTAATTGTTTAACCATTTATTAAATATATTTGGTCTTTCTCACTACTTATAATATCTAGTGTGTGAAATCAAAGAACTCCTGCTGATATTTCGATAAAATATATTTAATTAAAGGTACACCAAGCAATGATATTTAATGTTGACTACATTTATATTTAACACATTCATGTACAGTCAAACATGGAAAGACCTTTATTGTGGTAACTGTTTTGGATGAGAGATTCTCATTATACACCATGTGTGTGGAGAAACACCACGTTGGGATGTGAATAATGTAATCAAACCGTAAGACACGTGTTTCTGCATTGTTACACTTCATCAGTACTAGACACCGAATCTCTCTTTCATAGCACACTAAGAACTGCTGTTTTTATTTGTAAACAACAAAAAATATATTTGCTAATGAGTGCAAAGCTTTATCAAGCTATTAACAACAATAATAAATATTAGTTTAACCCTTTAGCATTTAAACCGTCCATATCGAGCGAAAATATTCTACCTTTTTTATGCTAAAAACCAGTCAGATCTGGTCTTTCATACCTACCCTACAATGTCATTCTAAAAATAAACAATCACATTATTGAAATCTCAAAGCTATAAGGTAATGCATGATTAATACAAACCAATGTGAATAGATAAGCATTACATTTGACAGAGTAATCTGAATGCTAAAGGGTTAATGCATTATTTATTGCTCAGTTACTGTTTCTAGTCTTAAGGCCCAGAGTTTGAACAGCAATAACAAAACATATATCTCTTACTGAAAGAAAATATAAAATAAAATAGATTTAATTAACTAACCAAATAATTGCACACTCCCAGAGCAGCTGTTCTCTATCTTCCAAAGATGATTAACAACAATTAATGTAATTGGACAGAAAGGGAAATCACTGATGTGCATTTGGTTTGATTTTCATGATATATATGCAATAAAATTACTGCAAAATTTATTTCACTCAGAACAAAACAAATAGAAAATAAAATTAAAGCATTCTTAGTTGTTTCATCAATGTTAGATGATCTGGAAAAACTAGAGATTATATTTGTCAACAAATGTACTGTTGTTATCTAGTTTTCTTTCAGTTGACTCCACTTTAGTAGGTTGAGCTGTATCAATGAGCTGATATACAGCTGCAGCAACAACAGTAAGCCACTACTACTGCAATAGTTATATTGATCAAAACCAGCAGGTTGAAACAAGAAAATAATTTCCACTCTTTCAAAAAGAAGTCGACATCTTTCACACAATACAATTCTATATTTCTGAGATGTGGGATTTATATTATGTCTACTGATTATTTTAGTCAGACTAGTAACCTCATCTTGATTGTTGCTTTCACTACATTTCACCTGTTGTACACTCCAGCCATCTTCAGGTGGCTTGTGTTGAACTTGGATGTTGTATCGGAATTTCAAACCTTAGGACTTAGAACTAACAAACAGCCGAAAAGCAGTGAAAGCAACAATCAAGAGAAGGCCACCAGTCTGAATAATATAAACAGTATATACTGTTCTACATCCTACCATGTGTTATAGACTTATGGTAACATGAAATAACTAGAAATCTTGTCCACACCTTCACTTTAAATACTTTCCAAAATAAAGCCCATCACCCTGATGATTCCAAATGCACAAAAGCAACAAGAGTACCTTTTTCCATCCCAAACTGGCAGAATTCATTTTCAATGAGAAGCTGTCTGAACCAGAAATACAACCATCACCAACTGAAAGTTTCAAAATAAAAAAAAAAATGAATGACAAACAGCAATATTGTAAAGAAACAAAAATGTAACATAGACACATAACAGCTCCTTGTATTGAGCACTTAAAGAACATCACCAGTAGAAAGAACAACCAGCAAAATACTTCCAAAACAACCAAAGAGAGGGGGGGGCATTACCTAAGAAAACCAAAAGTCAAAGATTTCGTCAAATTGTCTACCAGCAACCATCTCCACACAATACTTTGAATGTAAACTCTTCAACAATCACTCGAAATCTCCAAACTAGAAAACTTGCATAAAATTCACATCAAAGATCTAAAAATCTAGAAATAAACATACATGGTCTTGTAGCTAACAATGGTAAATTCACCAAACTATATTCTGCAGTGAATTCTCAATACTTGTTATACAATCTTTCTTGAACTCCACAATCCCTTATAGAGTTGACTGTGTCAATGGTTTCCAGAGTTTTTTTGTGACAAAGAGTTACAACTGGGGCAAGTGCTGCTGTATACAGTGTTTAAGGTATTGCCATTCACCATGACCCAAACAACTTGGAACTCCTGTTGCTCATTATTACTCTGTGAGCTCAGAAATTTTTTTTATTTGCAGCCATTTACAGACCATTCAACAGTGGCTTAGATTATTGTCCTGTTTCAATGTAAGAACTTTCACAAAGATTAGTGGATTCAGTGCTCAATCTGTTATTTTTGAACCATCATTTACAAAACCTAAATCTGAAACTTTCTGAAATATGTCATATCTATGTTTGACAAATGCCATAAAAAGATTATTCATTCAACTCCCTACAGTCCAAAAGAAAGCTCCTAGGATCATTGCAGTTGATGGAGCAGATACTGCAAACTCATAATACTGCTGCAACAGTTCTCTACAAAATGCACACAAACCAGAACTGAAAACAATGCTACTACTGTTATAGTGTGAAAGAGGCTGTTTGACAATGGGCCTGCACATTTATGCCTAGACTTGGCTTTTCAACTTCTGATACCAATATAGGCCCTTCTAAACTGAAGAAGGCAGCAGCTTCTAAGAGCTACAAAAAAAATCTAACTCACTTAATAAACAAAGAAAAATGAATGTATGAAAAATTGTAATCTGATAGATTAATTTAGTCATTTTATAAGGATGAATATCAATTAAACTATTCAGGATTTTTTTCTTTCTATTTACTGTTTTAAATTGCATTTTTCTATTTCAATCCAGTAAAACAAAAGCAGTTTAGAATTATAAAGATGTTGCATGGAATCAATTTGTATTTAATTCACATTTCTGTTTATATCTTAATTTTGCAATTTATTTCCTTGTTTGTGCCACTACAGATAGCGTTGAGAAGGGGGACACTCTCTACATACTCAACACTCTTATGCAAGAATTGTGTGCCCCTGCCCAGCAAAGGGTCAATTTCCTCCCACATTATGACACTATTGTTAAAGGTGGCATGTATGAATATTATGCTTCAGAAGGCCAGAATCCTTTACGTGAGTAATATTTCTTTCTTTTTTTTTTTTTCATTCTTTTTTTAACAAATTAACATACATCCATATTTGGTTTTGAATTAACTTGTTTCTAATGTAGCTTTTGCAAAATAAGGTAATGGTACAAATGGATAAAACATTCATTTATCAGCTCTTCGATTGTAAACTCTAAGATTAATCTAAAAAAAACTGGTGACTATTCCTTGTCATTGCTGTAGATATGGCGTCCCATAACCTGGTGATCTTATCTCTGATTATTTCATCACTTATACTTCTCTATTCTTCAGAAAGACTGAAACCTCACAACTCTTCCTACAAATCAGAAAGTTTATGTCATTACAAGAAATCAAAATTACACATTTATTATATACAAATTGCATAACACACACACATATATTGTATAATTTAAGACAATTTTTACCAAATTCATTTTGCCCAATCAAATATCACTCTGAAGATAATTTATATAATGTCATTTTTTTAATTCTCTACTGATAGGCATTGTTCTTATATTCTTCGTCAGTTTTCCTATATGTGTAGTTATTAATATATATATATATGCTCACATTTATACTGCATGAAAAAATGCACATCTGTGTGAGTGTGAAGATAATATGGCTAAATATAAATACACATTAAATACTAGACTGTATATGTATGCTAAATCTTTATTGGTTGCTTGCTTAAATTCCTAATTTGTCAAAGGTTTTGGTTCTCTTTTTAATATTCTTCTGTTCACAGCTCATAGAACAAAACAGACATAATCTATTAAACACACAGCATTTACGAGGTGCGTTCAAACTGTATCGGACTTATTTTTTCCCGCCAAAACTAACAGTGCGTGAGCAAAATCCTTTGGGTGGGAGGTGATGCCACCCTTCCTGTGTATGCGTCAGTTCCAGGCTGTTATGCCTAAAGTACATGCGTGTAGTGCACACTTGTCAGATTTTCGTTTTCCTCGAATGCATCAAGAGATATTGCATCAAGTTTTGTCAAAAGCTTGTGATACTCAAGCTCAAATCATCCAAAGGATTCAGCAAGCTCTTTGGCTATGATGCCATGGGCAAAACTGAGATCAAGGAGTGGTACAACTGCTTCAAATATGGTCGCACCTCAGTGGAGAGCAAAGTATGCTCAGGCAGGTTATCCACAAGCCAAAACAAGGAACCGATTGAGAAGGTGCAGTGAATAGTCATGGAAGACATTTGTGTAACAATCCAGAATATTGCTCATGAAGTGGGATTAAACACAGGATCAGTGCATTCCATTTTAACAGAGGATTTGTGTATGTGGTGGGTGTTGGCGAAATTCATCCCTGACCTGCTGGTGGATCAGTAGAAGCAATTCCACATGGAAATCGCTCAGAACATACTGGACTGTGCAAACCATGACCCAGACTTCATGAAGACCATCATGACTGGGGATGAGACATGGGTTTATGGTCTCTGCTCAATGTATTCAGTCATCTTGCATGGAAACGAAAATGCAACAAGCGTGTACTACACGTCTGTACTCGAGGCGCAAATTTTCACACATGTGCAGGAAGGGTGGCGTCACCTCTCATCCAAAGGATTTTGCCCACACGGCATTAGTTTTGTTGGGAGAAAATAAGTCAGATACTTTTTGAACTTACCTCATATAGTGTTTATAAAATAGTTGACTGGTAAACTATGAAAGGAAATCAAATACAATCTATTTTAGAGACAACTATAATATTATTCGTCTACTGTGTACATACATCTATGACTGATGCATCTGGACACATCTTCAGTGATATGCCTGGAATCATCGGGGGTTTCAACATCCTGGCTACCATGACTCCATGGCTTTCCTTGTTTGATCCACAGCCATTTTCTACAGTCTACTTATGCAACACTTAACCCCATGGAACAAAGTCAAAGTCCTACTCTATTATACACTCAACATGTATATTATTTCATTAGACATATTGACTGACGAATAAAAGAGAATCTATTAATGACAATTCATCAACACCATATAGGGTTCGTTTTCCATGCTGGCATGGGTTAGACGATTTGACTGGAAACTTAAGCCAGGGAACTGTGCCAGACTCCAGTCCATTTTGGCTTGGTTTCTATGGCTGGGTGCCCTTTCTAACACCAACCACTCCTTTAACGTGTCACTGGCACAAATTCTTTTTTAAAAAATGGGAAATAATGTCAATTGTAATATATGTATATGCGTGTACATATATATATATATGTATAAAGTTTGGTACTTATTCTATCGCTCTCTTTTGCCGAACCACTAAGTTACAGGGCATAAACACACCAGCACTAGGTGTCAAGTGGTGGTGGTGGTGGTGGTGGTGGGGACAAACACAGACATAAAGATACACATACATAGATACATCATCATCATCATCATTTAGCATCCGTTTTCTATGCTGGCATGGGTTAGACGGTTTGACGGGAGACTGGCAAGCCGGAGAGCTGCATCTAACTCCAGTCCACTTTGGCTTGGTTTCTACGACTGGAAGCCCTTCCTAACACCAACCACTCCAGAGAGTGTACAGGTGCCTTTAACGTGTCACCAGCACGGGTATAACATGATGATATACACATCGTTGGTGTTAGAAAGGGCATCAAACTGTAGAAA
>JAOPUL010002510.1:38661628-38672099 GCA_027564515.1 Octopus rubescens
AATGTAATGAAAGTTGTATATATATTTATATACCTAGTTAGGTTAATGTAATGAAAGTTGTATATATATTTATATACCTAGTTAGGTTAATGTAATGAAAGTTGTATATATATTTATATACCTAGTTAGGTTAATGTAATGAAAGTTGTATATATATTTATATACACACACATATATCCAGACTGGTTAATGTAATGAAAGCTATAACATGCAGAGGATATAAAGCAAAAGTAAATACATAAACTCAATACTTCAAATGCATTGATCCTAAGCTTGTACTAAGTCCCCTTATCTAGGGTTGTAATATGTCTCATTATGAAGAGTTGCAATAAGAACTCTCTTGTATGTAGAGTTATAATAAATGACATTACATAGGGTTCCAGTAAGTCTCTTTTTTGTAGAGTAGTGGGGTGGATATTCACAATTGTGAAGCAGGGAAGACCACTACCCAAGGAAATACTCAATACATAGATATGATATGTAGAGCTAAAGTATTTTATTTGTAGTAGCCCATTGATGATCTTGAGAAAGTGGTTGAGCTCATCATTGGTCTACTATGAATGAAATATGTAGAGTTGTAGTAAGTCTCTTTATGCAGAGTTGTACAAAGTTCACTTATGTAGAGTTGTAGTATACTGGGCACAGGCATGGTTGTATGATTTGGGGGAATTTTCCAGCTACTCCGAGCTGGTCAAGCAACTATAGGAAGGCTGTGTTACAGCTTCATATAGTTGGGGTAGGTTGTTTATCTATAATTTAGTCCTAATCTAGCAGACTTATGGTAAAAGGCAGTCTAGTTGTTACTATTCTGTTTGTTTTTATTTTTTTCCCCATCAGACACATTGTACCTAGTATTACATTATCTAATGTCTTCTTCCTATTAAGCTTATAAACTTGTGTTTAAAGGGAGATTTGACTGCCATTTCTAGAAAGATCAAGCAATCATGGGCAGGCTCCATCATTGCCTCATTGGTGGGGTATATTATTTAAGTCTAACTCAGCCTTATGATTAAAGATATTCTGACTTATCAACATAATTGGGATATTTTCCTTAAGCTGATAAAAAGGGTGAGTCGAGGGAAATTTAATTGCTATTACTAGCAGATCAAAAGAAGTACCCCTCTTTTTAGCTAGGATCAAAACAATGAAAGATAAATCTCTGGGTGTGAAAAGTACCTATTAAATCAATGAGAGAGCCTCTACATGGTCAATCAACCTGCTAAAATAGCAGCTAAATTTTCCCTAGATCACATACTAACCACCTTTTGAAAAAGACATTTTGGGTTATGTAGTCCAATATATACAGTTAGGACCCCCCTCACCCTAAAAAACCCCAAACAGAGTTCAAATCTGGAGTACCTTTTGTTGTAGATTTGGTGGTTCAAGCCAGAACTGGGGCTAAACAAATTAGAGTTACCATGTAAAGACTCCTTTGTTCACTCAAATTCAGAAAGTCAACTGCAGGATGTTGAAACCTGGTTTGTATTTTAATCAAGTAGTATTTGTGTTCCTCACCCACAGTGACTGTGGGTAAGGAACATAAATATCTTCTGAGTTCAACCCTACCCACCACCCCAGGTTGACTATCTTTCAAGCATCTGCGAAATATGAGATCAATTAACTTTTGCCCCCTACCCCCAAATAATTTGTGATCTCATGCCTAAGGCCCTCTGGTGACTTTATCCATGTCCATTTTGTGATAAATATTTTAATTAAGTCTTCAATCTAAAGATGCTGATTAATGTTTTCTATTGCAGAGACCCTTCAGTAATGGGTTCTTTCTCCCTTTACCTCCACCAATCTTGGAGTTCCTGTAATGAAGTTTTATGTACTGCTTGTCTTGTAATGTCTCTTGTCCACTGTCCTTGTGGCAACAACATAATTTGTAATTATCAATTATCATCATTGCTATGATTAAGGTGGCAAGCTGGCAGAATCGTTAGCATGTCGGACAAAATACTTAGCAGTATTTCTTCCGATACTTTACGTTCAAAACTCAAATTCATTCTTTCAGAGTCAATAACATAAGGTACCAGTCAAATACTGGGGCTGATTAGTAATTAATTTGACCCTTCTCCTCAAAATTGCCGGCCCTGTGTCAAAATTTGAAACCTTTGTCTGGTGGCCTTAGTGAAAGAGGTTGTGTGGTGGACCAGATTAAAAAGGCTGAAGATAGATACTTTTCCCTTTGGCCAAACCCTTGTCAACTTTTTCAAGTTTCACTTGAAAAGGAAAGTGAGGGTACAGAGAGAAGTGCTGCTCCCCCCCCCCCCATCAATTTTGTTGAAATGTGGGTGAATGTGGCAAGAATTCTAAACATGCACCTGTAGACGCTATGGAGAGGGCACTTGCTCTAGTGGTTAGGGCCTCCATGGTTTTGTGGGGTCTCCATGAACAGCCCTAGGTAGTCTCCCGCTTTTGGGGAATTATTCTTATTTATATTTTTGTAATTTTTTACTTTTTACACACCTTTTATGTAACCCCACATCGTATTGTCCTGTATCATCCCCCAAAGTTTTTTGTGAACCCTTAGTGGTTAATAAAGAAAACATTATTATTATTATTATTATTATTTAGGCAGTGAGCTGGCAGAATCGTTAGCACACCAGGAAAAATGCTTAGCGGTATATTTTCCGACTTTACGTTCTGAGTTCAAATGCCGCCGGGGTCGACTTTGCCTTTCATCCTTCCGGGGTTGATAAAGTGAGTACCAGTTACAAACTGGGGTCGATAAAATCGTCTACTCCCCTCCCCCCAAATTTTCGGCCTTCGTGCCCAGTATAGAAAGGAATATTAAAACAAACACAAATATAATAATAATAATAATTATATTTGTTTATCAATCAAATCAGATAAATCTAATAATGGGAAAGTAATGTTTCAAATCAGTCGCAAAATTTTTCTACATTCATTTGTTTTGGCAAGGAAGTTTTTCAAGAGGATGTTCAAAGCGTTTTCATTGACCCCCACCCAAAAAAAAAACTTTAGGGTTTGCGCTTGCACTCTCTGTTCCTGAGCCTATGTGTGTATCATTATTTTAATGTCCACTTTTCCATACTTGCATGGGTCAGACATGGTTTATTGAAGCAGGTTTTCTACAGCCAGATGCTCTTGTCATCAACCCTCACCTGTTTCCAAGCAAGGTAATTTCCCTATGGCCAGACATCATCATCTTCCTTTAACGTCCGTTTTCCATGCTGGCATGGGTTGGACGGTTTGACTGGAGCCAGGCAAGCTGGAGAGCTGCACCAGACTCCAGTCCGTTTTGGCTTAGTTTCTACAGCTGGATGCCTTTCCTAACACCAACCACTCCAGGGAGTGTACCGGGTGCCTTTAACGTGTCACCGGCCTGGGTGTTTTTAACGTGTCACCAGCCTGGGTGTTTTTAGCGTGTCACTGGCACGAGTGTTTTTAACATGTCACCAACAACAGGCTTCTTTCAGTTTCCATCTACGAAATCCATTCACAAGGCTTTGGTTGACCCGGGGCTATAGTAGAAGACATTTGCCCAAGGTGCCATGCAATGGGACTGAACCCAGAACTAAGTGGTTGTAAAACAAACTTCTTATCACACTTCCACACCTGTGCTTGTCTATATAAATACATACATACACACACACACACACTGAGTGAGAGTAAGCTATTTTATATATATATATATATAGGGCGTTAGGAAAGACATCCAGCCTTAGAAACCAAGCCAAATCAGACTGGAACCTGGTACAGCCCTCTGGTTTGCCAGCTCTGGTCCAACCCATGCCAGCATGGAAAGCAGATGTTAAAGGATGATGATGATGATATATCTACACATGTAGAGCATTGCTCATGAACTTATAACTGACGAATTGTAGACAAGGAGCCAAGTAACTACATGCACGGGTAGGGTGGTAAAAACACCTTCTCAGTTCCAATGATAGTCAACAGTTCCGAGGGCAAGCTATGTAGGGCGTTGCTCTATAGGTTTTGTTAAACTATACATTAAAATAACCACAAACAAGAATGTTGAAGTGTTGTTTACTGTGTCAATCATCTACAACATGAAAGAGAGTACAATCAGCCATTTAAGCTAAGGTCTCGCTTGCTGCCTACTCAGAAGCCCCTTCTCTGCAAACCAGTTCGATAACTAGTCTTCAGTGAAGGTCCTTGTCTACAGTTCATCTGTTATGAGTTCATGGGCAATGCCCTACATACACACAGACATATATATATATATATATATATATATATACACACACACACACACACACAGATATTAGTTTACCTTTATGTCTGTTTTTCTATGCTAGCATGGGTTAGACAAATGTAATATTGTTTTCATATTTTAGCACAAGGCCAGCAAATTTAGTGGAGGTGGGAAGCCAATTACATTGATCCCATTGCTCAGCTGGTACTTATTTTATCGACCCCAAAAGGACGAAAGGTAAAGTTGACCTCAGAACATAAGGACAGACGAAATGCCATTAAGCATTTGCCTGGCGTGCTAACGATTTGAGACATTATTTTACAGTCAGATGCCCTTCCACCATGGTAACCCATATCCACTTTTCAAGTATGAGATCAGATATATCTATCTATATATATATATATGATAGAGGTAGATTGATAGATATAGATACAGATATATAGGCTTATATGTATGTTATCACACAGATTTAGTTCTGTTAATTTATAAACAGGCCTATTTATTACAAAATAATGTAATGTTTTCCTTGTTTCTTTATTGAGCTGCGATTACAAATACCTGTTTACATTAAAATATGTCATAAATGTTTTTATTATTTCGTGTCTATTTTATCAAATGTTTCTGGTATTTCTCAAATCATCCAAACAACAAAAAGGCTTTTGGAAATCTGTGATGGTTGTTTGTGAGACTAGAAAATATTATGAAATACTGAAAAATAATGTTAGTACAACTTACAGACAATTTCTGACAGGAGTTGCATGGAGAACTCTTATACTGTGACTGCAGGGTAGGAAAGGCAAAGGTTTTGTGTTAGCTAAAGATTATACCGTAACTGCCAAGATTGCTTATATTGGCATAAGGCCAGCGATTCCAGGAGAGTGCTCAACTGATTTTTATGTTATCGATCCTGGAAAGGATAAAAGGTAGAGTCGACCTTGGTGGAATTTGAACTCGGAACGTAAAGACAGACGGAATGCCACTAAACATTTTATCCGGCATGTTAACAAAAATGTCAGCTCGCTGCCTGAACTGTTTATATTAAGATTTCATAACTGTTTGTTTACACTGGAATATATGATAAAATTCTATGAAAATTGCCTCATAGATGTTTTGTCAGCTTATTAGTAACAACTGATTAGATGATTAACTGAATAATTAGAACAAACCCATAGCTTCTGTTGTGGAACATGGTGGGTTTCAGTTTTGTCTCAAACTATACAGAATGTGGTGTGGAAATGATTGGTTATGCAGTGGTGAATACACATTGTGGTGTGATATAGTAGTAAGGACATTTCTCAGGGTGTAGTATGGTTGTGAGGCTATGCGTGGTAGGTATTGAGTACATGTTGTGGGATGGTGTTGAATGGTAGTGAAGACACGGTCTATAATAGTAAAAAGAAATGTGTGGGTGTAGAGTAATAATGAAAAACTTGCTGTGTTAGATTTAGTCATGAAGCCATGTTGTGTAGTGTGGTAGCAAGGACTTGTGTGTTATGATGTACAGTGATGATAATAAAGGACTTATGGCAGATGTGGTCAGTGTATATTTTTGCTTTACCAAAAAAACGTAATATTGATTATTATGTTTTTTGGATATCATCATTATCATCATCTTTTAACATCTGTTTTCCATGCTGGCATGGGTTGGCCAGTTTGATCGGAGCTGGCAAGCCGGAGAACTGCACCTGGTTCCAGTCTGATTTGGCTTGGTTTCTATGGTTGAATGCCTTTCCTAATGCCAACCATTTTACAGTGTGTGATGGGTGCTTTTAATGTGGCATTGACATGAACGCTTTTATGTACCACTGGTACGAGTGCTTTTCATGTGGCACCGGCACAGGACTCTTGCAGGCCAATCCTCTTCACCAGGAGATGTGGCCGTAACACTTCTGCTGTGGAGGACGGGTCTTCTTGAGTACAACGAGGCACCAGATATCTCGAAATCATCATAATTGTTTTACATCTGTTTTCCATGTTTGTATAGATTGGATGAGTCATCAGTTCTAACACAGCATCACTCTACATGTCCTTCATCAACACATACGCTACAATAGAAGAAACGCACCAATCTTTGCTATTATGTGTGCCATATTCCATGGTAGGATTCTTCATGGCTTCTTATCATCAACCAATTTACAACTGGTTAGATTTGATAATGCCACTGACATCAGGGAGATTCTCTGCTACCACAACTAAGGAGTACCTTCTACCCTGTATCACTTTTTGTAAAGAGATATTTCTCACCTGCATAAATTGCAGGATCTAAAGCACCTCTTGTTCTACTTCCTTTTTCTTTTTGGAATGGTTTTTGTGTCTGGATGACTTCCCTATCACTAACTAATTAAATTTATTAAGATGGATATATTCTATCATTCTACTGGGGATGAGAAGTTGTCTGCCAAGACTAAAGAATCCCTGCTAACCCTTTGGTTCTTTGAAATGATTCCTCTTTAATGTTGAGGTTATTAGTATGAGAGCAAATATCATTTTGTTGGTAACACCATAGGCTACTGATATTAAATAAAGTGTATGGTATGCAAATTAGAAGCTCCATTTCTTTGAAGTGACTGGTCTTGTTGATTATATAAACATATTTGGCTGCTCATTTCTCTGAGATTGGTCGAATGATGGAGACACCTCCGATGAGAACTCAATAAAGATTCGCAAAACCATGTTTGTATTTCTACTACCCACGTGTCATATATTACATCATACCTTGATATTGTGTGGACTGAGATCCCCTGGGGACAGGCTGCTGATATTAAACAAAGTGTTAAATACTCATAGTATATCAATTAGTAGATCTATTTCTCTGAAGCTGTTGAGGGTACAAACAGATTCGATGCTTACTTCCCTGGGATTCATCAAATGATGTAGACATCTCTGATGAGATCCCAAAAAGGGTCGAAAATTGATTAAGGATGTTCATCATTTTTTTCGGTCTACGGAGAAATAGTAACATTCGCCATGTTTGTATTTCTGCTAAGTAGGTTTACATATATGTATATACGAGATACTTGGTTACCTGGTTCAGTTTAGCTCTACTTTGTGGCATATAAATTAAGGAAAACATTATCACCATCATCATTATGGTTTTATGGACTACTTTTCAATATTTGCATGGGTTAGATAAATTTCATCAACACGGACCTTTTCTAGGACCCAAAGCTCTTGCTGTCACCAACTTTCACCTGTTTCCAAGCAAGTTCTTTGAACACAAACAATACAATGGCCAGACATGTTTTCATGGAAGATTGCAAATGATCAACGCCATTTGTGTAACAGTTACATTTGATTACAGTTAGCATGAGGTGTAAAGACAAGGAGATATAAACACACACTCACATACACATATATATATGATAGGCTGCTTTCACTCTACCAAATCCATTCACAAGGCTTTGGTTTGTTTTGGTCTTATAGTAGAACTTGCCCAACATAGTACTGCACACTGGGACTGAATCTATAAATTCTTCATCTAAGACATTTTGTAAGTAAGGTTGTTGGTTACCCAGCACTGTTTAACCCTTTGGCATTTAAATTACTCCATCAAATGTAATGCTTATTTATTCACGTTGTTTTGAATTAATCATGCATTATCTTGTAACTTTGAGATTTCGATGGTGTGTTTGTTTAGTTTTAGAATAACATTGTGAGAGGCCATAAAACAGGTAGAATATTTTGGCCAGATATGGTCGGTTTAAATGCAAAAAGCTTAAACTCACCTGTGACAATTACAAGACATCTGTGGTGTGTGTATATAGGTTGATAGATAGATAGATATTGAGGCAGATTGTGCTTTGATATTAATGTTGTGGTGAAGGACTATTAATGTATTTGTTGATGTGTCTGTACATGTCCAAGTGGTCCTTTTTATTATTTCTATGTTGTTATTTTTGTTTAGTGTTAGCTAAACCTTGATCGAGCAGACATAAATCACAGGTAATCCAGCTGTGACCATCTGGTCTTTTTGAGAGTGTGGTAGACTTTGAAATTCAATATGTTTTATACATTATCTAAGCTGTTAATTGAACAAGATTTAGCTGCCATTTCTTGCAGTTTGAGTGACCACACAGAAGCTTTTGTATCAGCTTGGTTTGCTGTGTAAGATCATTTATGAATGTGTATGTGTGTACATATCATCATAATTATCATTTTAATATTAACTTTTCCATACTTGTATGGATAAGACAAAATATATCTTTTAAATCCACCCCTGATTACTGCTAACATATATAATCATCATCATCGTCTTAACATTCATTATTCTATGCTTTCATGAGTTAGATGGAATTTGTTGAGACAGATTTTCTATGACCAAATGCCCTTCCTGTTTCCAAATAATATTTCCCCATATGTTCATAGATTGGAAACGCAAGACACCGCTTGTATGATGGTGAACCTTGTTTACAACTATCCTGTGTGTTGTGAAGACAAGCAGGCACAAACACACACATATATATATATATATACATACGTGATGGACTTCTATCAGTTTCTATCAACCAAATTTACTCCCAAGGCTTTGGTCAGCCCAGGGTTATAGTAGAAGATACTTGCCCAAGGTGCTATGCAGTGGGACTGATCCCAAAACCATGTAGTATGTTTGTAGGTGTGGCTGTGTGGTTAAGAAGCTTGCTTTACAATCATACAGTCTCAGGTTCAGTCCCACTGTGCAGCACATTGGGCAAGTGAATTCAACTACGGCCCCAGGTCAACCAATGCCTTGCGAATGTATTTGGTTGACAGAAATTGTAGAGGCCCATTACATATATATATATAATGTGTGCGTTTGTTCCCTACCATTGCTTGGCAACCAGTGTTGGTTTGTTTACATTCCCATAACTTAGCAGTTTGGCAAGAAAGACCAATAGAATAAGTACCAGACTAAACCCTCCAAAGTGGTGTCCCAGCATAGCCATAATCCAATGATTGAAATACATAAAAGATAACAGATATAGACACATACATACATACATACATATATATATATATATATATATATATATCATCATCATCATCATCATTTAACGTCTGTTCTTCCATACACACACATATCTACATACACACAGCTGATGCTACTTATTGGCATCACTTTGAGACAAGGCCTTTTTTTTTGATAACATTAACTTGGCCAACATCATCTTTATCAGAAGCATTCCGCACTGTGTTTGTATGGGTGTATATGTATATACGTATGTGTATGTGTGTGTACATATATGTATGTGAAACACTAGTTAAAAGCATTTGTTTTAAAATTTCAATAAATCTCTGTATCTACTTTGTACATTTTCCGCTCTGTTTATTCCTTCTCTCCTATTACTTGTATGGATTAGTAACAATTGATGTATGTATGTGTGAAGGTGCATGGCTTAGTGGTTAGGGTATTCGGCTTACGATCGTGAGGTTGTTAGTTCGATTCCTGGCGGCACGTTGTGTCCTTGAGCAAGACATTTTATTTCACGTTGTTCCAGTCGACTCAGCTGGCAAAAATGAGTTGTACCTGTAATTTCAAAGGGGCCAGCCTTGTCACATTCTGTGTCACACTGAATCTCCCTGAGAACTACGTTAATGGTGCACGTGTCTGTGGAGTACTCAGCCACTTGCATGTTAATTTCACGAGTAGGCTGTTCCGTTGATCGGATCAACAGGAACACCCATCGTAATTAACGAAGGCCCAGTTTTTTTGTTTTTTTCTATGTATGTAAGCATTCCATGCATGCATTTTCCCCCCACTAATTAAACTTTTACTTCAAATATTTTATATAGAAATATTTATTCAAATTTCCGAAAAGATTTTTCAAGATAATTATTTAAAACTATTTCAGGTGATGGAAGCCCCACAGATGGGTCCTTCGAAGCCAATGACACCCAAAGTGAGTAATCGATTCTTATATCTTGTTTGTGACATTTTAAGCAACAAATCAATTGACAGTTGAGGTGATATTGATCAGGTATCTGGATTCTGGAGATATTAATATTGTAGTATAGGACAGACCAGCATTGATATATCGCTGCTAGAGAAGATGTTTAAAACAGAAGGTAAAAGGTAGTGTGTGTGTCTGCATGTATGTATACATACTTGCATATATATAACTTGTTTCAGTCATTGTACTATTTAGAAACACAAACATACATATATTTATATATTATATATATCATCATCATCATCATTTTAACGACTGTTTTCCATGCTGGCATGGGTTAGACGGTTTGACTGGAAACTGGCAAGCTGCACCAGACTCCAGTCTATTTTTAGCTTGGTTTCTACAGCTGGATGCCCTTCCT
>JAOPUL010002510.1:39046208-39058551 GCA_027564515.1 Octopus rubescens
GAACGTAAAGTCGGAAAAATTGCCGCTAAGCATTTCTCCCGGCGCGATAACGACTCTGCCAGCTCGCCGCCTTCATGGGCATTAGTAATAATGACAATGATGATGTTGTGTGTGTGTCTTCATGCCTTAAAACCGTGTTACAGTTATAAAACAAGCATCACTGTCATACAATCGTCTCCTTTGTTTCTTGTGTTACGTGAAAATATACTTGGTCATGAGGAAATATTACCTTGCTTGGAAACATTTAAGGATTAGTAACAGGATGGTCATCTGGCCAAAGAAAATCTGCCTGAACAAATTCCATCTGACCCATGCAAGCATGGAAAAGTAGACGTTAAAATGGTGATGAAGATGATATAGATATTATATATGTACACATACACATATATCTTTATATGAATATACATAAAATACAGTGGTCATGAGTTCAAACCTTGATAAGGCTATTCTGTCTATGGGCAAAGCATATAACTCTGCTTGCATCATTTTGTCTGACTGATAAAAGGTTCCCTTCTTCTTTAATCACGTGGTTAGCAGTAGGAAGGGTTCCTGTTACATAAGTAATTACAAGAAGGAGGTTATCAATCAAAATCAAGTCTGTGCTGAGAAAGATCCATTATCTTAATGACTATTTCTGGTAAAGAAAACAGGGGAGAGAGTCCTAGAATTATAAATAATTAAAAATAGAATTCAGTGAGGGATGCGTTTGATCATTGATAGTTCAGTGGCAAACATCTTTCAATTTTATTAGTCCTCATCAGCAGTCCCTTCTCAGTCTATATTGTCTCTGTTCCTGGTCTATAAGTCCGTCTGTCACCGGTCTTATGTCAAGCGGCTCCTGTCCTATATGTCCATCTGTTCATCCTCGGTGTTTGTGTCTCATCCGTCGGACCAACAATCGCCTATGTGCTGGTGCCATGTAAAAAGCACTCGTGACGGTGCCACGTAAAGCACTAGCGCCGAAAGTCTGGTGCCGGTGGCACATTTAAAGCACCCAGTACACACTGTAAAATGGCTGGCATTAGGAAGGGCATCCAGCCATATAAACTGAGCCAAATCAAACTGGAACCTGGTACAGCCCTCCAGCTTGCCAGCTCTGGTCAAACCGTCCAAACCATGCCAGCATGGAAAACGGACATTAAAGGAGGATGGATGATGATGATACTTCTTCCTTGAAATAAGAGGACCTGTGCCTGCAGTGTTGGTGACAAGGTGACAGACTATGATGCCTTGATTGTTCAGTCAATATGCTGCCACACTATTGACTTGACCAATTAAGACTCTTCTGTGGATTGGATGGTGTGGAAATTTAGACACTGGCATAAATTATGGTGGTTGGATGTCTTGCCCTTCTTTCTCAAATCTAAGATGTGAAACAAATTAAGCATGTCTTTTATAAGAGGATAAAGATAATGACTGTGGTGGGATTTGAATGATTGGTTGTCTCTGTTAGGGGGGGGGCTAGTAGACTTGTACCTGAAACTCCAGCAACAACCCTTATAACCATCTTTTTCCTGGAATATACATGCCTGTAAATTGGAATCATGATGGAACTATTATCATCATCATTACCAATAACAATAACAAAAATAGTAAGTGAACCTCTGCTACTGGCAGTCATGTTATCCAGTACTTCTTGGTCATGGTTGAGTAGTCAGTCACTGAGCCAGCTCCCTACTAGGGTTGTCCAGGGAGGAGGGTATGTGAGCATGCAGTGGAATTAATAAATAAAACAAAACCTGTCAAAAGTAGAAGAGCCACAGAGAGCTAACAGCATCCATATCTTGGACAGGAGAATGGTACCACCAAGATTAGCAAGTTCAATGAAAAACTAGAACGGAAGTTACACCAATATCATATTTTATACCAGACTGTTCATGGCCTGGGTAGATAAAGAAAGTCTAAAACCAGGGAGGGGTGGAAAAAGGAGAAGGAAAGATTGGTAAAAAAAGATTAGTGCCCATTAATAGAAATACGATAGGAACAATCTGATAATAGATAAGGTAGTCGCCAATACCTTTAAAAACATAGGAATGCCTTTGATGATACATCTCAATCAGACCTCCAGAAGTGCAAAAAAATAATAACAACAACTGGAATAGCAATAGTAACAATATAAAAGAGTAATATGTATAGAACCTAAATACTTACAACTATTATCTCAATCATCGAAGTATCACCAGTTCAGATTAGCTTTAACTGGATTATCCGAAGTATTTGTAATACAGTTAAACCAGATATGTTATATCCTGGAACAGATAGAAAATAATTAAATAATCAAATAAATGTACATGATGATGATGATTTCCAATGTCTGTGAATTAAGAAAATTGATAATTCTACTAAGATACAGTATTTATATTGGCAAGATATCACAAAAAAAAAAAAAATACAAAAAATACATGTTCATACGATGTATATAACCAAGACATGTTTATATTACAGATATATTTATAGCCCAACAACAGTTTATGGAATAAAGATCCTGTTTATAGAACAAAGACTCTGCTTATACGACAGAAATTTTGTTTCCACCATAGATTACTATTTTTATACTACAGTTCTGTTTATATATGTGAGAGAGATGAGAGGAGAGAGAAAGAGAGAGGAGAGAGAGAAAGAGAGAGGAGAGAGAGAAAGAGAGAGGAAAGAGAGAAAGAGAGAGGAGAGATAGAAAGAGAGAGGAAAGAGAGAGGTGTTCACAACATAGAGAGTTGTTTATATTACAGAGATCTGTAATATCAGAAATTTGCTTCTACCACAGTGAGCTGTTTACAATAGAAAGGATTGTTTATGCCAGAGAGCTGGTTACACTAGGAGGAGCTGATTATGACTTTGATTCCATAGAAATATTCTTTATACCATAGAGATATTGTTTATACCATAGAGATATTGTTTATACCATAGAGATATTGTTTATACTATAGAGATACTGTTGTCATAGAGATATTGTTTCTACCATAGAGATATTATGTATATGTCCAACCCATGCCAGCATGGAAAACGGATGGTGAAGATGATGATGAACAGATGCACTGTATACACCACAAAGATAATGTTTATATCACAGAGATATTGTTTACACTATAAATATATTTGTTTATATCGTAGAGATATTGTTTACACCAGATATGTTGTTTATGACGAAAGTCTTGTTTATACCATGGATTATGTAGACCTAGATATGTAAACCATAATGTTTACATAATATGCTTTGATTGTGTTATATTTATACAATATACTTTAGTGGTATAAAGTTTATA
Organism: Octopus rubescens; assembly: GCA_027564515.1. Taxonomy (NCBI): domain Eukaryota; kingdom Metazoa; phylum Mollusca; class Cephalopoda; order Octopoda; family Octopodidae; genus Octopus; species Octopus rubescens. The sequence goes on from JAOPUL010002510.1 coordinate 39,049,472, forward strand.
TAATACACTTTGGTGGGTGGAATAATATTCCTATAATATACCCGTGCCGGTGACATGTTAAAAACATCCATGCCGGTGACACGTTAAAAACACCTGTGCCAGTGACATGTTAAAACTCCTGTGTCGGTGACATGTTAAAAACACCTGTGCTGGTGACATGTTAAAAACACCCGTGCCAGTGTCACATTTTAAAACATCCATGCCGGTGACATGTTAAAAACACTCGTGCTGGTGACCCGTTAAAAACACCCATGCCAGTGACAAGTTAAAGGCACCTGGTACACTTTCTGGAGAGGTTGGTGTTAGGAAGGGCATCCAGCCGTAGAAACCAAGCCAAAATGGACTGGAGTCTGGTACAGTTTCCCGGCTTGCCAGTTTCCAGTCAAATCATCTAACCCATGCCAGCATGGAAAACAGATGCTTGATGATGATGATGATGATGATGATGATGATGATGACACTTTGGTGGCATAATGTTAATGTATTGTTTATAAATATTATACCACCAAAACGTAAAAACGTATTATGCAAACCATAAGGTTTGCATAATATGCTTTGATCATGCTATATATATATAATATACTTCAGTGGTATATTTTGGTGGGTGGCATAATATTTATGTCATACACTTCAGTGGCCTAATGCTTACATAATACACTTTAGTGGCATAATGTTTAAAAAATATACTCTGGTGAGTGGCATAGTGTTTATATGATTATCATAAGGTTTATATAATACTATATGTAACTATTATTACCAATCATGCAATTTCTGCAGAGATCTAACTGAATTAATTAAACACTAAACTAAAAGAAAACAAAATTCTTTCTAATTCTTCACTAGACAGTCTCTAGCCAGTCATGGGCAACCTGCAACCCATGGGACTTACTGCATGGCATGCCTGACAAAAAATTTACCTTGAATTTTCTTAATAGTACGGCCTGTCTGATGATGAACCATGTCTCATGTGGCCTGTTTCTTGAAAATGGCTGCCCTGCCTGACATGCTAGAAATAGCAGCCAAATATCCTTTAAATCATCTTACCATCTTGGAAAAGAAAGAGCACTGGATAATGTACTCTTAGATGATACTATGTCTGGAAACAAGATGTGATGGTCATGCTTGGAATGTATTTGATCATTGATCTACTCAATCAGGGCTGACTTGACAGCAACACATCCAAATAAACTGCAATGATTGCTTCTGTCAAAAGTTACAGAGCCTGCTAAAAGGAAAACATCTGTATGCATAGATTATCATTAATTCAAATACCTATACATTTTCTATCTTAATAGAAACCAGTGGATCTCTTTGTACAATGATAGCTGATCAGTTTGATATATATTATCAAAGGATCTAACTAATGATACTCCATCTCCAACAGTGTACCTTGTCCACACTCTAAACAACACTCACTAGCAGCAGAGGGAGCAATGTTTCTTGACAGTGTTTTGTTTACTTACAATGCGGATGTGAATTACTTTCATGAGTATTGAGTGAAGCGGGATGTGGTATATATTTGGTTGGTTCTTCTACTGAAACCGCTATAAAACAATGCATTGCAGGATTTACTTCTTTATATGTCCAGAAACCAATCATTATAAATTGTGCCATATATGGGAGCCTCTAAGTGGCTGCCCAACCTACAATAAATTGTTGCTAAATCTCCCTCAAATCACACTATTTTCTTAAAGGAAGGATAATATAGTTCTAGATACATTTTGCTTGAAAAAAAAAGAAAGAAAGAAAGGATAGTCATGGTACAAAATGCCTTTCATCACAGATTTGCTCAATTCTAGCGGACTCAGGGTCTAAACAACAACAACTTGGGCGAACGTCAACTTCTGTTTTGTAAGCATGGCCTTTAAAAGTGTTTTAAGTTGTTGGTAGAATGTCATAAGTAGCAATGAAAAAAACCCCCGTTAAAATGTCAAACATTGATTAATTTTCTCTTTGGAATTTTTAAATCATGATATAAAAGCAACTCATCCAAAATGTTCTCTCATACTGTGAAGGTGGGTAGGTAGGTAGGTAGGTAGGTAGGTATGTAGGTAGGTGTGCGTGTGTGTGTATGCGTGTGTGTGTATGCGTGTGTGTGTGTGTGTCTGTGTGTGTGTGCGTGTGTATGTGTGTGTGTGTGTCTGGCCAAATCAGATGAGAAAACGCAACACCCATACACCTTTTGAAAGCCTCTGAGACAGGTGGGACACCAGTCAAAGAATCACACACCACTCTGAGTCAGAGTTGACTCCAATAAAGGCAGCTAAGAGTCAGGTGGTGGGTGGTGTTAAACCTAACATGGAATTAAGTTCAATTTCATTAGTAATCAAATAAGCTGCAGTCATGAATCCCATAGTCAGTTAACAAAACATTCTAATGTGAAATAGATTGAAGTCACTCAATGCACAGCTTTACTGAACTGAAAATCACACACACACACATATATAAATAAAACAGAGGATGTGTGTGTGTGTGTGTGTGTGTGTGTGTGTGTCCGCACCTGTGTAACTTCTACAATTTGCAACCAATTTTCTTCAAATTTGGAACACACCTGTTATGTTCCCAAAGTGACTAATAAAATTTCAAATTCTTATTTACTGCGACCCCTGGTTGAGAAAAACCTGCTCAAAAAAACATACTAGTCAATAACTTTGACATTTTGCATCTGATTTTCTTCAATTTGGAAAAATATGCATTATGGTCCTGACATTATTGTGCACTCATAACATTTTGTTTACTGCACCCCCTGGGTGAGAAAAAACCAGGTCTAAAAAATTTGTGTCGTCATAACTTCTACAATTTTCAACTGATTTTCTTCAAATTTGGAACATTCGTGCATCATGTTCCCATCATTATTGTGGAATCATAAAAGTTTCAAGTTTTTGTGCATTGCAGCCCCTGGGTGAGAAAAACTAACTTGACAAAAGCATCATTGTCAATAACTTCTACAGTTAGCGTTCAAATTTCTTCATATTTGGAACAAACCTGCGTTATGAAATGACAATATTGTGGACTGATTAAATTAAATTAAATTAAAGTTTTGATCTGACAGCTTGAGGCTTTATTTATCCTTCCTCTTCTGCTCTTTTGGATTTTTCATTCCAATCACGAAAAATGCCCAAATTCACTGCTATTTGCATATAAAAGAGACAGAATAAGCTCCTGGTCTTTATTTAAGTAATCAATCTATGAAAACATTGCCATTTTACGTCCTTCTTAGAAATGTCTAGAAGAAGAACAATCCAAATTATATTTACAGTCTTTATCTTTGCACTTGTTTTCATTGTATTTGTATATTACAACAACAAAAATGAAAAATGAAAAACAAAAGACGGGGCTTGGGTGAGAAAGGTTCTGCAAGTAATTTATAGAAAATTCCTGAGAGTGAGTCAGATAGCTACTTTTTTCCATTGCCGTTGCTATGGTTACCTCTACTGTTCTGTGTCCACCATAGTTTGCACTTTGAATGAATTGCTAAATATCCATGCAATATCTGTAACATGAAAATCTTCATGGTGCAGACATGGCTGTGTAATTAAGAAGCTCGCTTTGCAACCAAAGGGTTTCAGGGTTCAATCCCATTGCATGGTACTTTGCGCAAGTGTCTTCTAGTATAAACCTAGGCCAACCAATACCTTGTGAGTGAATTTGGTAGATGGTAACTGTGGGGAACCCCTTCACATGTATATGTATGTGTTTTTGTTTGTCCAATCGCAACTGCTTGAAACTGGTGTTGGTTTGCTTACATCTGTGTAACTTGCAATTCAGCAAATGAGATCAATAGAATAACTGTACCAGACTTTAAAATAAATACTGAGATTGATTTATTCGACTAAACCCTTCAATGCAGTGCCCTAGCATGGCTGCAGTCCAATGACTGAAACAAATAAAAGATAGATTGTAAAAAATGTTTGAGATAGGGACAGTGGTATTGTTGGTTGTGATGATCATCATCATCATGATGGCCTATAGAATTTTCTTACACTTTTCAGTGAAGGCACATGGCCTTGTGGTTAAAATGTTGGTCTCACAATCATAAGGTTGTGGGTTCATTTCTCACACAGGCGGATGTTTTGTGTCTTTAAATGAGGCATTTTATTTCACGTTGCTCCTATCCACTCAGCTGGATATGAGTACCAGTAATAGCATTGGGGTTAACCCTGTGATGAATAGGTGTCCTATTCAGGATGTGTTGGGGTAGGTGTAGTCTTGTATTCTCACTTACTTATGGAACCTGAATAAACTCAGATCTAATGAGCTTGTAGACTCAAGACAGGATTTAATATTAACTTACGGTGCAGGCATTGCTCTCTGGTAAGAAGTTTGCTTCCCAACCACATGGTTTTAGGTTCAGTCCTACTGTGTCTTCTACTATAGCCCTGGGTTGGCCAAAGCCTTGCGAGTGGATTTGGTAGACGGAAACTGCAAGAAGCCCATCGTGTGTATGTGTGTGTCTTACTGTCTCCCTGCCTTGACTTCATGTGATAGTTGTAAACGAATGTTACTGTCATGCAAACAGTATTCATCATTTCCAATCTTCAGTGAAAACATGTCTGGCCATGGGGAAATATTATTTTGGGTTGGCAACAGGAAGGGCATCTGATCATAGGAAATTCACCTCAACAAAATTTCGTCTGACCCATGCAAGCATGATAATGTGGACGTTAAACCAATGATGATGATTAACTTTACTCATTTCCAGATTGTACAGACCGTGAACAAATGGAAGCATTGCTGTCAGAGTTAAAGATTCTTATCCATGTTGGTCCTCACTTAAATATTGTTAATTTACTCGGCGCTGTCACTAAGAATATTCGATATGGTAAGTGTTTGGTTTTTGGTCCTAATTTTACCAAGATATTATATGAGTTAAAGATGAAATGACTGGGTTTCTTATTAGGTTTATAAACTCTCTTTTAACCAGAATATTTCTGCATTTGTTTCTCCATTTACTACCTCTCCCTCTACCTCTCTCTCTCTCTCTCTCTCTCTCTCTTTCTCTCTCTCTCTCTCACTCCCTTTGTCCTGCCCTCTTCCTGTCTCATTCTTTCTTACCTTCATTGTATTTCTAATCCTCTTATTTCTTTTCTTTTGACTCTATACTTTCTGCTCTTGCTCCCGTCTCTCTCTCTCTCTCTCTCTCTCTCTCTCTCTCTCTCTCTCTCTCTCTCTCTCTCTCTCTCTCCTACCTTATTACTGTATTACAACCTTCATTATATTTCTCATTGTCATCCCTTTTGAATCTATATTTTATTTTCCTTCTGTTTTCATTTCCCTGTCTGTTTTCTCCTTGTTGCTTCCTCACTCTCTCTCTCACTCACTCTCTCTCTTTCTCTCCCTCTCCTCCCTATCTCTCTCATTTTTTTCTCTCTTTAAACACATCAGTATATTTGTAATTAACGAGATGAATATTTCTGCACAAAACATTATTGCAGACATTTTGTCTTTCAAATAATTTGTTACCATTTTTCTTTTTGCACTGTGATCTCAGGTGAGCTGTACGTCATGGTTGAATATTGTCATTTTGGGAACCTACGTAACTTCCTTTTGAAGCACAAAGACAGTTTTGTGGACACAATGGATGACATTGTGGTGGACGACAAGAAATTCCTGTTGGACGAAGCTTCGAAGCCACACTACATCAATCATGCAGACACAAACAACAGTGACCACCTTGGTCGACCTCTAACTACAAAAACCATCATTTGTTATGCTTACCAAGTGGCAAGAGGGATGGAATATTTAGCTTCTAAGAAAGTGAGTCACTGTTTCTCGTCCTCCTCCTCATTATCATCATCATCATCGTCATCCTTTTAATGTCTACTTTACCATGCTGGCATGGGTTAAATGAGTGTGTGTACATTGCCGCAGTTTTCTACAGTCGCATGCCCTTTCTTGTCTTCATCCTCCATTTGTTTCCAGTTGGGGTAATAATCTTCCAAGTCTGTCGACCATCAAACAGCCCGGACATGTTTTATGCAGAGAACTGGAAACAGCTGACACCATGTGAATGAGCCCTTTGTTTACAAAGATCATGCCACAATGTCAAGAAGCCTAGATGTGCTTTTGTGGTGAACTGCAAGCAAACATCACCGTCAAGAAGTCAGGAAATATGAACTCACTTACACAAACACATAGATAAGCGCACACACACACACACACACACACATATGAAAGGCCTGTTTTAGTTTCTCTCTACTACTCACAAGACTTTGGTCATCCTGGGGCTATAGTGAAAGGCACATTCTCAAGGTGCCATGTAGTGGGACTGAACCTGAAATTGAGTGGTTGGGAGGTGGACTTCTTAAACAGCAGTGGGACTGAACCTGAAACCATGTGGTTGGGAAGTAGACTTCTTAACCACACAGCAATGCCCCATGTTTCTATTGTAATTTCTTGTGATTTAAATACAGCAATGATATGACTGGAAGTGATGTTGCATTCAGATCATTTATTTAAAAAAACATTTTATGATCATTGAAGGATTGCTAGAATTTTTAGTGAGTCAAACAATATACTTTCCTGTATTTCTTCTGACTCTTTACATTGTGAGTTCACATCCTGTTGCAGTTGAGTTTGCTTTTCATCTCTCCAGGGTTGATAAAATAATGTACTGAGGTCAATTTAATTGACTTAATCTTCCCTCCAAAATTTCTGGCATTGTACCTACATTAATAATATTGTTGTTGGTTTGCTGGCAGAAGAATTAGTGTCATAAAAAATGTTTTTGTAATATTTCTTCTAGCTTTAAGGCGGCGAGCTGGCAGAATTGTTAGCACGCCGAGCAAAATGCTTAGCGGCATTTCATCCGTCTTTACATTCTGAAGTTCAAATTCCACCACAGTCTACTCTGCCTTTCATCTATTCGGGGTCAATAAAATAAGTACCAGTTGAACACTGGGGTCAATATAATCGACTTACCCCTCCCCCAAAATCGCTGGCCTTGTGCCAAAATTCGAAACCAATATTTCTTCTTGCTTAAGATGGTGAGCTGGTTAGTGCACTGGACAAAATGTTTACTAACATTTCATCCATTTTTACATTCTGAGTTCAAATTCTGCCAAAGTCGACTTTGCCTTTCAGCCTTTTGGGGTTGATAAAATAAATACTATTTGAGTACTGGGGTCAATGTAATCAACTAGACCTATCCCTCAATATTTCAGGCCATGTACATACAGTAGAAAGAAATAATTCTTCTAGCCCTTTATAGTCTGATTTCAAATCTTGTAGAAGTCAAACTTGCCTTTCATTCCCGAAGAGTCGATAAAATAAAGTACCAGTCACATTCTGAGGTTGATGATATCAACTAAACCCTTCATACAATTATTTATGCATGGTTAAGAAGTTCACTTCCCAACCATATGGTTTCAGGTTCAGTGCCACTGCATAGCACCTTGAACAAGTGACTTCTACCAAAATCCCGGGCTGACCAAAACCTTTGAACAGATTTAGTTGACAAAAACTAAAAGAAGCCCATATCATATATATATATATACACACATGTACACACAAAAACATGGAGGGGGGGGGGCTCATTGTCGTTAACATTGGGTGATGGTTGTAAATGAGCATCACCATCATACAAGCAGTGCCTTTCATTTCCAATCTTCCATAGAAACATGTCGAGCCATGAAGAAATATTATCTAACTTGGGAACAGGGTGAATGTTGGCAACATGAAGGGCATTCAGAAAATCTGCCTTGAAGTCCATCTAGCCATGCAAGCATGGAAAAGTGGACAGTGAAACTATCCTAGAATGTTCTCCCCCTCCCTACACACGCTACCACCACCATTTTGTGATATTTGATTTTTCCTAAATAATACTTATGAGAACTACATAGGTTATTTTTTCGGGAATTTTTTTTCCTTTTTTTTTTTGTATGAATGAATAGTACCACATCCCTGTCATCATCATCATCATCATCATCATCATAACAAAATTATGAACATCTTTTATGCCATTTTATATTCTTTTTCATATTCACACTAATAATTTCTGTTTTCTCTGATAAAAGTATATCCACAGGGATCTAGCTGCTCGTAACATCCTGTTGGCTGCTAATGAGGTTGTCAAGATCTGTGATTTTGGCCTTGCCAAGGACTGCTACAAATCGGCTGAATACCACAAGAAAGGAGATGTAAGTTACATTTATATTGCTAAGCCTCATCATTTGTTATATTTGGGAATAGCCACATAGTAGTAACAGGATGACCTTATATGGCAGTAGTGTCACATGGTAGTAACAGAATGGCTTTATATGGATGTATTGTCACATGATAGTCACTAAATAGCCTCATATGGAAGTAGTGAGACATGAGAGTTACAGAATGTCTGATATGGCAGTATAGTAATATAGTAGTTACTGAATGACCTTATGTGGTAATATTGTCACATAGTAGTTACAGAATGACCTTATATAACAGTAGTATCACATGGAAGTTACAGAATGACCTTATATGGTCATATTGTCACATGATAGTTATAGAATATCCTTACATGGCCATATGGTCACATGGTAGTTACTGATGGTCTTATATGACCATGTTGTTACATGATAGTTACTGAATTACCTTATATGGTAGTAATCTCAAATGGTAGTTATGGAATAACTTCATAGGGCAGTATTGACATTGTAGTTACTGATGACCTTATATGGCAGTAGTATCACATAGGAGTTATAGAATGACTGTACATGACTATATTGTCACATGATAGTTATTGAATGACTTTATATGGCTGTATAGTCACATAGACGTTACAGTATGGCCATATGTATAAACGTGTGTATAATCACATGTTAATTATGGCAGGACTATATACAGTGAGTCAAAGAGCATTCAGAGCCGAATACTAAAATAAACACTAATCATATGATCATCAACATATAAACATTGTTAGAATGTCTTATCTCTGTTTAATTCATTGTTTTATTATCACATTTCCATATTAATATAGTTAACAGCTCTAAGACGGCGAGCTGGTAGAATCGTTAGCATGCCGGGAAAAATTCTTAGCGGCAATTTTCCCGACTTTACGTTCTGAGTTCAAATGCCGCTGAGGTCGACTTTGCCTTTCATCC